>CM031243.1:657246208-657326208 GCA_018340775.1 Taxus wallichiana var. yunnanensis | reverse complement strand
TTTCTTTCATTTCATTTTAAGGAATTAAATAAATATGTGGGAAGTTCCCGCACTTGAAAATTTAGATAGTAAAAGGCGAAGTAAAGATAGGTTATTTGCAAGCATTTTATGTAACTACAGATAATCATTAATGACAATGTTCCAAATTGTCACTTATCTTAAAAAATTCAAGAAAAACCACTCTATAAAACTTTAGACCGATACAAAATATGAGAACTATGCATTTCAAGAGTCCTTTATAATAACCATCCCGGACATACATTTATTTTTGGCTTATGCGTAAGAATGATGAAAACGATAGAAAAAGAAGAGGGGATGGGAGGAGTACATTAAAGATTACACACAAGGAGACTACCCACAATGTTTGAATTGACAACCTCCTTAAATAGGGGTGTTTTACATACATACATACATACATGTTCACTCCACTATTTGGATCACATGGAAACAACTTTAAACAAGAACTTCATAAACCATTGTATAGAAGAGGAATAATTGCATGCCAAAGACATATGGCATATATTAAGAAGAGGATGATAAATATTTAAAAATAATACTAGAAATAAATCATTAAGGGAGACAACAATGATAAGGAGGAAATTAATAAGAAAGTCATGCCAATATTGATTTATTTTTTAGTTGGTTGTGTGGATTTTTAATAAGACTTTAATATAAGTTGGAAGAATTTAAAATTCAAATGGTTGTAAGTGATATTTATGAAATTCAAACCAATGATTTTTATTTGTGACTTGCCTCGTGAAATATGAAGCTCCTTTTCCTTTGGAAAAACATTGTACGAAAATAATGGAGGAAAAATAAACATCAAGCTATTTTTTCAAAATAAGTACTTTGTTATCTTCGGAATAATGTTATATATTTAGTTTTTCAAATGTTGTTATAATCATAAAATTTAAATGTGTTTCTTTATCTTACTTGTGATTATATTTATTTTTAAATTAGTTACATTTAAAAGGCGAGGTATACTTTTTTAATCCTTCTCATTATTGCTCACATCCATTTCTTAACGAGTTGTAAATTATTGGCAAGAAATTCAATCGTCTATTAGAAGAGATAAAATTTCATTTCAGAAATATTTGACATATATTAAGGAGAGGATGAAAAATAAAATAAAATAAAAAGATGAGAAATAAAATATTAAGGGAGACAACAACGATGAGGAGGGCAGTTACCAAGAAAGATGACTATTAAAGGCCTATTGGCCAACTAAATTTTAAAAAAATCCATTATGAAAGGGTCGGATGCATGGTTCAAAATTGAGCCTGTCACAGCCCTTCCCAAGGCCTCAAACTTCGCTAGAAAAGGGTGGGTAAAAAATTGCATGTCAAAAAAAATCAAAATGTAAAAATCGTTTGACAATAGAGAAGTGCAAGTTACTTTTAAAATTTTCAAAAGAAGGGCTATGGTGAAAAACACTTGTCAACAATTTGTGTGAAAATTTTAAATCTTAAAAAATATTTTTGATGACTTTTACAAACAAAAATCACCTTTAGCTTTCTAGGCTCTACGCGTGATTCGCAAATACGTTAGACAAGACATATTAAACAAATTCAAAAAATTTAATATAATAAATATACTACTACTATAATATTATTAAGGTCTCGAGATATTGGTGAGTTCTGAAGTAGTTTGTAGTCATCAACCCAAGTTCCATTCCCGTTGAGTTCATTGGATGCTTTGATAAGTGGCCATGGGACACCTTGAGGTAGAGGTCGAACTTCTCCATATGGATCGGGCATAACACAACGGGGCACTTCGAATGCGAGTCGCTCGGCGGACATGAAGGACCCAAGCCCACCCCCATGTCCCACTTAGAGAAAGTGCTCCTCTGAAGTCCGATTCATAGCTTTGGTACAATAAAAGCGTTTACCATCCAAAAGTTTTACGACACTATCAAAGGTATAGAAGATGATGTTGAATTCCTACTCAACAAAGGCAACAAAGAGGAATTGGACCCTTATTTTTATAAGCTTGAGGAGAAGATGGATAATCTCACCAAACAACATAGTGCCTTGGAGGAGAGAGTGCAACAAGTTGTGAACAAGCAAATCAACCAACTCTCCATGCACAAAGCACTGTTGGATTTTATTCAAGTCCAGGTTAAGTAGATTTGTGATATAAGTGACATTCTAGAAGAAGTATTGAAGGATGGGAAACTCAAGAAGAAGGTCGTTGTTGCAAGCAACCAGGACCCTTCTCTACAAATTGCCATTAATTTGTCTGAGGCCTTGAGGATGCTCAGAATTTTTTTGACAAGTTTATCAAATAGGTCTTTATTATTTCTAGGTTTTTGTCTTGATGTTGTTTTGATGTGGTTTTGCAGCTTACATTTAGCTATTTTTGTTTGTAGTAGGGCTTCTTGCTTTGGCAATTCGACCACGACTTGATCTTTATTGTATTATCTTGTTTTTTCTATCTTTTACTATTTGGGGTGTGGTCCCCACTTATCAAAAAACCACAATGCTCTTATTGTATATCCTGACTTTTGAGCCTTTTTGTATCTCAGGGTATGGCCCCCTTCAAAACCATTTATCAATAATAAAAAAATTATATGAAGTTCAAATCCCAAGTTTCTAGCAAGTTGGTGATGTCATCTCAATGAATACTTGAGCACAAATACCTAAAAACCAAAGATTTAATATTATTGTTTAGGGTTCTAGCCTTTTCTTAGGATTCATTCATATGTTTTATTTGTCTCCTTGTTTTTTTCTACTTCTTTATTGTAGGACCCACCTTGAGAGGAACCAAACGAGCTAAGATCAACTTGTGCACAAATATCTTCCCACTTGGGAGCCTACATAAAATGATTTGGAATAGATTGAGCATGCGAGTGGCCATGAGCTTAGATATTCACCGAGATGTATATCTAAGGTTGAGGAAAATCTTGGAGAAAAGTGTTGAATTGATCTCAAAGGGTGACTTCAATTTGTGACTTGTAAAGTAAGGTATCGAGCGGGATCATGGGAGTTGCGTTAGTGCCAAAGGGCGGGATGGACTTGCAATGGTCTTGATCCGTTGCCCGAATCAATTCGAGCTCGATGTGTAGATAAGCCATGAGCTAAGATGATTGGATTAGCTCTATTTTTATGCAATGGAGAAGGAGCTTGGGGAAAAGGTAGTTGGGGCTTGCTTTTAGGAAAAATAAAGGTCTATTCACTTAAGGAGCTCACCCATTATGACCCTTGCAAAGAAGAACCGAGTTAAGTGTCGAGCTGCTTCCTAATGCAAAGGTTGATTGGACCTATCTCAGATGGCAGAATGTAGGGTATAGGAGAGGATCTCGTTGTAGAGGGGGTGAATAGGTAGAGATAATATTCTTCATCCATTAAAAACACCCCTCTAAGTCATCATTGGTATCTTCTCTCTACGTTGTTCAATAGTAGTGATGTGGAGGCCAACAAGAATTTTATATTTACAGTTGTGCTCAAGACAATGCTGCTCAACTATATATGCCTAAGGAGTTGAGGAAGAGGGTTGTGAACAAATTTAGGGAGAATTATGAAGGGTGTGTGTGTTTAACGAGTAGTCTAATTTGGTAATACATCATTTCTATGTAGTATATCTGAATGCATATTGTGCACGAGGTGAAGCTCTTGGATTTGAAATATGACCAAGAATATCTCAATGTATATATCGGTGACATAGTTAGTGTGGGTGTTTCAATGTATAGATGCACATTTTCTTTAATTTAATTAGGAAAAATCTAATTTAATGCATTTCTTGGTTAAAATTTACATGGGTTTTAATTTTAGTGGTTAAAATCCAAATGGATTTTTATTGAAGTGGTAAGAATCCAAATGGGTTTTAATTTTAGCACTAAAATCCAAGTAGAAGTTAAAGTTATTTATTTTATTATTTACAAGTTTTCTTAATGATTTTGATAAGAGATCCCAGTGTCCCACACGTAGTTTGATGGTTTTTATGTGTTTAGTGATCTATGTGTCTTCTCGTCTAATTTCAATTGTTTGTTTATGTATTTATTTATTAAATTTATTTAATGTCTAACTTAGCTATGGCGATTTTTTAAAAATTAGAATATTACAAATTTGGGCTTTCATTACATCATAATTTGATTATTTTACCAGTTTAAATGCATCTTAATTTTACACCATTTTGATTGAGGGGTCATTTTGTTTAGATTACAAAAATTTCCTTTTATTTAAGGTGCGATCAACTGAAACTTGATTTTTTTATATAATTTCTTAATTTAGAAAAAAATTATTATTAATTTTTATGACATGTATACTTGATTTATTCTTGTCATATGAAATGTAAAATATTCATACGTGTCGAAGTCTTTGGTCCTCTATTTTCTCTTCACATTAAAATTTTGAAGGGCATCCATTCAAATTTGATCACAAAATATGGTGGTCTCCCATCTTTACCAATGAATATCTCCCCCTAGTTGAAGTTTCGGGTATTAAGGCGCTCCGACTTTCTCGCAAAGCATCAACACCATTTGTGATCTTGTCTCCTGGAGAGATTGGCTTCCTTAGCATGAAATCAAATGAAAATTCAATTTAGTCAATTATAACCTTCCATTTGTGCTCAAAATTTAGGAGTTGATGCCTGATGTTATGCTTCATAAGTTGGGCTTGCAACCTCTTTCAGCCTGGTGGAGGGACTGACTGTGCAATATTGATATTCCTCTTCTTATTTTTTTTGGTTAGGTTACTTAGGGAGATGGCCCTATCCCTTTGTGGCATCACCAACCCACACCGGTCATGGAACCATATAAGGATGGAAGTTTTAAGCTCTTGGCTAGCCCATGGATTAAACCACATTATTGTGGTGCCCTATCACCATGGTATCTAAACCGTTAGTAGTAGGCCACCTTAACATGAAGATGAGATTTGAACCTTGGACCTCCTAATTACTAGGAGACCCAAGAACCGTTACACCACTACCCGTTGGATATATTCCTCTTCTTAATTAAGATTTTGGCGTGATATGTAATATTTTGTCACCCTTATCTCTAATTATCAACAAACTTAATTCGCGATGGAGCTTGAACTCCTCTGCTTCCACTTGGCTTTGAAGGCTCAATAAGGCATGAAATCCCCATTTTGAACCCAAGCTTAACTTCTTTCTTTGGTGTCTTATTTATCAGGGTCTCCCGTTGGGAGAGCGGTTAAGTCATATTGGCCTCCCCAATCCTAAATGCCCTTGTTGTGATCAACTTGAATCTTTCAAACATGTTTTCTGAACTTGTCCTCGGGTCCAATCTATTTTGGAAATGGATACACTCTTTATTTATGCCTTTACACCCCAAATTATTTGATTGGAAAGGTGCCCTTTGTGGTAACTTTGTTAATTTTCTTACTCGTATTGTCTCTATATGGAATTTTTTTACGCTAAAATTCTCTTTTAGTTGTGGAAAGCTAGAAACAGTGCTATTTTTTAGAAAAATGAGATTACTTTGGAGCTAACCATTAAAGAAAAAGTGTCTATCATCTCCTCTGTGATTATGCGGATCTAGGCCCATGTGCAAAAAAGTGGTGCTTTGGAATTTGTGCACTAGCAAAGCAACATGTGGATCACTAGGGAACACCCATTGCATGATGAGTTGGGGTCCTTTGGAGGATGCCCATGCCACTATGTCAACCCCTCTGCTGCATTGCATAAGCCTCTCTCACAACTGATTTCCTTATGCCCCTCGGGGTCGTCTTGCTCTATCCACTACATGCACGGGATAGAGTCCACCGTCTTGAGGAAAGGTTGTGGCCAACTCCAACAATTGGAACTCTCTGCCTAGGGAGCCAATTTTGGAGGTTCTTGTAAGATAGAAAAGTGACAAGAGAGGATGATAATCAGCAGTGACCTTCCCGTACTCGACCTCCCAAGGTCGTGCCAAGATAACTGGTGGTTTGAAATGCGGGTGACTTAGATGATAGCCACGGCCAGGATTATGGTCAATTTTCTACGATAGAAAAGCTATAGGTGAAGATGAGAATTGGAAAGTAACTTTCTTATAGCTAACTATAGGAGGATCAGTGACTAAGATCCGGTAGTGTGATCTCTGATCGCTAAATTGACAAAATAGAGATTTAGAGGTTATGAGCAGTAGCGTAAATTCCCCGTGTTTTGTTCTCTAACTAGGATCTAAGTGCTTAATCCAGTTTGAAATATTTGAATTAACTTAAATTGAAAATAACAATTTATGCTATTCTTTGAAAGAGAAACTAATCTAAACAGAACATAAGATTGAAACATTATAATTACAAGAAACAACTAAAATATTTTTATACTAAGACTAAACAAGTGAAATAACCCTGGTGTGGTTATTCACCTGTGCAAATGTGTGAATCTAGATGAAAAAAACTAATTAACTTAATTGAAAACCTTGATCTTACCTCGAAGTGAGGAACAAATCATAGCTTCTAAGAAACTATCATTCCCCATAGCTTCCTTGGAAATATTGAAAGCAAGCTTAACTGAAATAAAATGATTCACTACTCTATTTGATATGTTGCAATTATAACTTTGATGATTTAAACCTGGAGTTTACAAAGCAAAGGAAAATCCAGTCATGTTGTAGCTTGTCCCCTCAGTGTGATCTCTTCATTCTTGCGTGTTCACGTGAATCCAAGAAAGAGTAGGAGTGTAAAGGATTAACCGATAAGAGAAGGCACTAGGACAATGGTAATTTGAAGGTAAAATGACACAAAGTACAAGTAGGATAGGGATGACGCAAGTGAACTGAGCTTGGCCTATGTAATTCCTAGCAAGATCATTGCGAAATGATAAATCGGAAATGATAAGTAGCAGGTACTCAAACAACAGGGAAATAGTAGCTTCGGAGAAACACAACGAAGTATAAGTAGGAGAGGGATGGTGCAAGTGAATTGAGCTTGGCCTATGTGATTCCTAGCAGGATCATTGTAGGTATACAACGAGGTGTAACTAAATGTTCAGGGTTCTAGTACATGCTAGTGGGATTATTCTATCTGAATTAATAATGAAGTGGTTCATGAATAAACCTGAAGACATAAGAAAAGAAATATTCTGATCAAAGGCTTCTCTCTAGATCCTAAGCTTCTGTCTCTTTTTTTACTTAAGTGCAAGCATGCTATTTATAGCATTTGCAATCACCAGAAGACAAGTTCGAATTGAACTCCTCTATCATTTAAAATGGAGAATTACTATTACAAAGTGGCTGAAACTCTAAACAAAGAAGAAGTGGTTGAGAGTTGCAAGCGCAACTTGATTTTCACGTTGATGAGTGCACTGGAAGGTTTTAGAAAGTGCGGACAGGACCACCACCTAGAGTAGGGCAGCGGTCCTGTAACTAAAGACCAAAAATGCAAGGAAAAAGATGAAAGGAGTTAGAACAAAGCATGCAAAAGACATTTTAGGATGCAAGTGTATACTCAATGAGATTTCTGGATTCTGAACACCTTGCGAAGAGATCTGAACCATCATTGGGGTTTTCATAACCTCTTTCCGATAGTATAGTACATACAATTTGGGGTACATACATATTGCCCCCTCAGAGAAGTGTTTTAGCCATGGAGGAGCATAAAATAGTGGGTCTGAGTATGACGGTCCTGAAATGGGGAGTTAGAAGCTATACCTGACACGCTTGTGTGTCATAATGTTGCCATCCAGATTCCCGCTATCTACAAAATGAAAAGAGGACTCAAGTGTAGATAGATAAAAGAAATTGAAAAATAAATACTAAATTAAAATGAAATGAGGACTCACCATTTACACAGGGATAAGAACTTACCTTCGTCGGCGCTCCAACTCTGCGTAAGAACATTCAAAACAAGATTAGAATATATATATATATATATATATATATATATATATGAAATGAGTTCATTTTCCTATTCATTTGCACATATCAATTTGGTAATTTTTGAGCTCTAGGACCCACGGTAACCGTTTTCGATGAGAGTGCAGTCAAAACATTCGTTGCGAGATCGTGATCATGCCTCCGAGAGCAGGAGATCGACTCACGAAGTCTCAGGTTAGTTTTTCTCACTTTATTGTTTTTCAACCTAAAATATAGAAATGTTGAAATATTTGTCTTGGGGGAGTTATTTTTAAAAAAATTAGTGTTAAATGAGTCTCTAGGGAGCGCCCACAGGGTAGGATTTTATTTTGTCAAAAATGGTGTATTTTTGTTGTTTTTAAGCATTTTTAGGGCTTTAGGGCGTACACCAATTTGGCACAAGATCGCTTCCCTGCTTGAGAGCGCGCTGCCATAGGACCGCCGCCCTATGATGGTGGTGGTCACAGACCACCACCCCAGAAGGTGGCGGTCACAGAACCACCGCCCTACGCAAAGTGACAATTTTGAACAGAAAGCAAAAAAGGATTCCTAAGTTAATTGTTTCTACATTTATGACATTTTTCTATGTTTTTGATGAGCTTATTTATTGGATTATGTTGCTAACTTTCTCTTTTTCTGTGTTTTGGGTGGATGCAGAAGGAGGAGTATATACGGTGGAGTAGAGAGAGGGAGTGTGATTGGCTCCTGGTAGTGTTAGATATGCTGACCTAGACAAAGCGAGACACTCTTCAGAGGGCCGAAATGTTGAGGATTTCACAGGCTCCTCATGTTGCTCCTGTTAGTCACATATTGTGTGACTTATTCTCTTACTGTGATGCAGACCGGAATACTTTCCGATTACCAGGTGTTAGGGGTGAGTGGACTATCACCCTGGAGGATGTTTAACGTATACTGGGAGTTCTAATTCTTGGGAGGCGGTTGTCTCTTAAGACAACAGGATCTAGGTCTTAGATGATTCAGTGGGCTACTTATATGGGAGATGATGTTGTCTCCTTTGGCTTGAAGAAGGGGGTGAAGGTCTGATCTATTCTTTGTTGCACCTATCCCTATCATTCGTATGGCCATTATGGGTATCTTGGCCTCATGGTTGATTGGGGATAAGAGAGGGGATACTCTGTTGTACTATTGGGCTCCCATGGTTGCGCAGATTGAGGCCCATGGCCATACTTATGCTTGGGGAGCAGACATTCTTGGGACCACATACCATGACTTATACAGGGTGGTTAGGTTACAGGGGCAGTCTTTGAGTCACCCTACTCTAGTTATGAGTTGGGTGTATGAGTGTATCGTTCCCTATGGGAGGGGTGTACTAGCAGAGGATCCGGGGTTGTTAGAGCAGCGAGGTGGATGGGGATGTTAGTACTCAGGATGCCACATCAGCCCAATGGCTTCACCGACTCATCCGTAGACATGTAGGTCACTCCTTATCAGGCCATGGCAGGAGTGTGGAGGTAGGAGGTGCTTACATTGATTTCTTATTCTACTACATGTTAGTTAGTAGACATGATAGGGAGGGTGGAGATCCACCCATTTGATCAAGTCCCTCAGTAGTTTGGCCTCCCTATGTTGATATGCTTCCTCCAACGGGGTCAGTGTACATGACTATTCATGAGGCATGAGGAGGTCCTAGAGGAGATCGAGGTTGGACCACGGTTACTCCTGGAGTTCCTATTGGAGTTAGGCGGGTGGTTCGTGCCCAAGGGGAAATTGGTGCTTCTTGAACACCCTTGCTTGAATTAGGTTTGATCCTGCTCATAGTGGAGAGGGAGATGAGCTTATTGATGTGGATTCGGACTCGAGGAGTTCACGGGACGGGAGGCCGAGGAGGAGACGATGGGAGAGGGGGTTAGAGGTGAGGCCGGTGGGGCGGCCGAGGAGGATGATAACATTTCTAAGTGGCATGACACTTAGGATATCTTGAGGGTGGAGAGGGTGGAGAAGGAGACCTTGGTCTCAGAGAGATTTCCTTCTCAGGACATTGAGGGAGATGATGAGTCTGTGATGACGGGGCGTCATTTCGTTCCAGATTTTGGGGAGGCTCCACATTCGGTAGTAGTGTCGGTAGTAGGCACAAATCCTAGAGACCCTACCTGGATGCCTAGAGATCCGAGTGAGTTACCACTCTTCTCTTGACCCTGTTAGCTAGAGATGTTAGTTGATATTTCTTTTTGTTGTTTTGCTTGTTTTTGGTGATTTTATAACTTGTTATTTCCATTTTTATTTGCAGTGACTACTCAGGGATGGCGGATCTGATTCGTCGGGTGTACGCGATACCTTGTGGCTCCCCTCGAGGAAGACTTAGGCTTAGCTTGCGAGGAAGCCGAGACCCTTCAACAACTCGGCCGACATACCAATGTGTTTGCTCCTATTTGGAAGGTGGCAGAGTTAGTGACCTCCCTTCATACTCAGGTAGTTGGATACGAGATTGCTGAGTTCCTGATGAGGCGGAGTTGTTCTCGTAGTGAGACCACAACCAATGGTCATGATCATGAGCACTCCCATCATTCAGTGATTCAGAGCATCGTCATAGCCACAGCAGGAGCCCTAGACATGACCGCACACCCTCCGAGGGATCCCACAGGGATTGATAGGGCGTTGAGCCTTTTTGTAGTGATTTTGTCGGATGTTTATATGAGTTGTTTTTGTACTTTTTGGCTCATTGAGCATTTTGACCATGCCTAGTGCATGATGGCATTGTATATAAAACACAATTCCTACACACACACACACACACACACACATCTTTTTGGATTCAGATCTTCTTTATATCTAGAGTTTTGGTGGTTTGTTTCTCATGTGTACACTAGATGCTTTAGAATCTCTATTTTTATATGTTTTTCAGAATGTATGCAATGGATGACAAGTGATAACAAATGTTCGAAAAATGTTATTCTTTTTTTGTTTGTTTTTTTGTAATGCTGATATGTGATGATGAAAACATACTATAGTACTAAACTTTTGGTTTCTTTGGGCAATGTTCGTAGCTTTTCCTTGTTTTGGAAAAACGTGATGAATAAGTAGTGATAATGAGATGAACTTGCCCCATTCCTAACTCCACGCAACTAGTAAGATGCAAGGGCTCAACACCAAGAGCTAGGAAGGGCACAAATTGTATGAGTTTGACTGAATGGAAATGATGAGAGAAAGACAAAGTATTGATAGAAACCAAATTTAGACCTACGTACTTACCTTACTCAAACTTGCTACATAGCTCGAATGCAACTTACTTTCTAGTTTATCTAGACTTAGATCCATAAATGGCAACTTGGTTGACAAAATATGGTTTTGAGGATTTGATCTCTTTGGAACTTGGATGTTTAATTTCACTTTTCACAATACTTTGTTTTAAACTTAAAACACTAAGATTCTTTAATTTGCGTGAATGGACCCCCTACACCCTGGCCCATGCTACTAGTAAGAAGTATGGGCTCATCACCGAAGGTAGGACATAGGAAAGTAAGGGCACTTCTTTCCTTTCCCAACCTCACACCACTAATAAGAGATGTGGGCTCATCATCGAAGATTGGTAGAAAGCAAAGAACTGTGTAAAACAAAATATTACTGTTTGTTTAGTGTTTTTATTTAATTTCAATTTGACATTTCGATGTGTGATTTTGGAGCATCCTTGTTTCAAAGAGACGTAAGAGGGATAGATGTGACACTAAGAAGCTTCTAGAATAGACCATAGGCGAAAACAACTTAACCTAGTAAAAGGAATGAGTATGACCAAGTATGCAGGCCTTGGTATGGTTTTTGTCAAGATTTTGTCTGTAGAATTGATGAGATGATTTCAAAACTATTTGATGATATTATGAAAATTGAAGAGATATGATTTGAATACTTTGCCAATATTTTTAGAAGCTTGTAATAAATTGCTTAAGAATAAGTTCCTTGACCACAAAATTTACAAAATGAGTGAACAAAATGAACTAACTAAATGACTAATGCAATGCAACTGCAACCATGTACATATGAAAATGTAGGTGGAACTATATGTCATGATGCCTAAGGTGAAGAAAGTTGACGAATATCAAATTCTTCACCCCTAGAAGTACACAGTGGAGAACCATTATCCTCAAAAAATTTGTTCTCTTGATGAGGGCCTACCATTCTGGGTTTGAACTTACAACCCTTTCCCAGAAGTGTATATGTCCAATTATTAAAATCATTTTTTTGAAAGAGACATTCGCATGCCTCTTTGTCACATTTTTGAGAAATGGTATGTGGGTGAGCATGAATATATTTCTCGACCTTTTCTCCTATATAGGGCATTGTGTTTATTTGTAACTCTTGTCGAATGATGAGGTCTTGCCCCATGGATATGGAAAACTTAGTTTCAGACACACATGGGTCGAAACTAGGGTTTAGAATAGAGCAACACCTAGAGATGGTTTTGATGGGCATCATTTCAATCTCAAATTGCCCTTCTTCATTTGTTAATTCTATCATGTTCACACCTAGACCTAGGTCATCGGAGGGAAGAGATGTTATACCGAGAATACTACCCATTCCCTGTGGTTCAAATGGGAGGAAGATCGGCTTGTCATTCTCCAAGAGTTTCATAATTCTTGTTGTGGTTTTAGTGGACACTGTTTCCATAGATATTGATTTACCTTTATTTATCTTTGTTACCTCAAATATTTTGGGTCAATAGCTTCACCTTTGGGTACCTTCGGGGTGGCCGGGACTAACTCTTTGTTGGAGGTGGTTTGTTTAATTGATTCGTGGGAAGCTCATATTCATATGGAATCCTTTCTTCTTCTTGAGGTTTTCTAAGTGTATATTGAAGGGTTTAGGATCCCCTTGAGCAATGAAGACCTTTCCTAGGTGTAAAAATCTTACTTCTTGGAATAACGTGGAAGGGATTGCCTTCATGCGATGTATCCATGGGCAACCAAGAATCATATTATAGTTGGATCCCGGTCTATAATATAGAATTCGGTGAGGATTGTTTTGGGTCCTAAAGTGACTGGTAGTATTATAGTTCTGATTGAAGTTACCTTGAGGCTATCATATCCCCTTAGTGTTTTTGTGTTGAGGAGCATTCGTTTCTCCATATCATCGTCGGTTGGCATTTTACTTATGTCAAATATAAACTCAGTATCCCTATCTGGCTGCCCCGGAGGGTAGACGTCAAAGTCTACATGGTTTATTTGAGTGCTAGGAGGTGGCGTAACGTGGATTAGATGACCAAGACCTAATGCATTGAGCAACACAAAGCGATGCGCGGGTGAATTCTTCAACAAATCTAGGAATGAAATGTGAGAAAAGGTCTTGTTCAAATCTGATATTAAATCATAGGATCCTACTGGTTTAGCGATTGTAGGAACTTCATCTTATGGGAAGGAAAGATCGGGTAGGGGTTGTGAAACATACTCCTTTGTTTGAGTTGTTGCATTAATTTCACGCTTGACCTCTAGCTCAACTAATCCCAAGATTTTTTATTCTTGTTTGAACCTAGGTTAGGAGCAACCCGAGAGTTATCGGGAGTTGAGGCATCTTAATCGTTGTTTCCTATTATGATACCTTTATTTTTCCCATTTGGATCTAACCCGTTATTTTTAGAATGATTCAGGAGAGGATCGTTAAAAATCTTGAGAGGTGCATTTTGAGGGGAAACCGATCCCATAAAGGTGTTTGGCGTGGGTAGCGTAGGACTTGCCAAAAACATATCTACAAAGAGTTGTTTTTGATCTTCTGGTAAACGTTGCAAGAATTTGTTGTAGTCGTGGCAGGTCCTAGTATCATGACCTTGAATTTTGTGGAAGTTACAGTATAGATTGGGATTATAGTCCCATGGTCGTTGGTTTGAACCTTGTTGTGGCCCAAAATTCCGGTTAGGCTACTGGTTGTTATAGTTGAAATTTTGAGGTTGTGGCCTTTGGCTTTGGTTTTGATATCTATCTGGGCCTTGAGAAAGGCCTTGCGACTAGATTTGTTATTGTTGTTGTTGTGGAGGATGATTAAAATCCATTGTAATGATTGCTGGAGTAAATTTATTATTGTGTTGATTATTAGTAGGTGTCGGGGTGTTCACAACATTTGGTCTTTTGGCTTGATCAGTGACTCCATCTGTTGTAACCCCACGGTTTTTGTTAAGGATCTTGGGTCCTTGATTGGTGTTCCCAATGTTGGGATAAGTTGTAGTGTTTTGATTGGGAGTGATTAATCTCTCGTTTGTTCCATACATCTTACGACCGTTGTCTATTTTCGCTTGATCGATTTGGAGAGCACTCTCGAGTACTTCATCATAAGTTCTTAGTGGGACGCCCTTAACCTATTGCTTGTATTAGGATATGAGTAGCCGACTCGTGGCTTACCATATCATTTTATTATATCGTTTATACTTTCTCATGCTTAATACGTTGGCCTTGGTGATGGCCATAACATATGAATAGTATATATAGGGGATTGTAGGTAGCATTTCATTATCATTTGAGCATTTGAGTCTTATTATATGGTTTGGAGGTTGCCCCCTCGAAGTGGCGAAGCTATTCTAATTACATATTGAGATCATTATTCTGAAATATTGTGTTATTTTATATTCTATTGTTTCTCATAATCTAAATTATACAAGTAATTTCATTCTAAGTGGTATTAGAGTGCGATCACAAAAATTAGGGTAAAAACCCTAATTTTTGTTTCCACCATATATTTCTTGAGTGAATTGGTGGGAGATATTTTTACCGAGTTGGAAAACATTTAAGTAAGGTTCCCTGAAAATTTTAGAATTTTTTAATTTATTTTGAAAAAGTTATTACAAATTTAATGTCTTTCAAATAAAATCACTCCCTAGGGTGCAAATTGTGGAATATTTTCAAGTTCTTTACATTTTCAAAAATCTTTCAAAAAAATAGTATTAGTATCTTCTCTTTGTTTTTTCTGTTCGGCCAAATTTGTATCTAAACCCTAAACCCTAAGGTTTAACATCATGGCGGGACCTTCCACAAGAGCAAAAAAAGAATCCGGTTACTCCGGGTAAAACCCCGATAAAAATTGGGGTAGTGATTGAAGAGATGGAGTCAAAAGGGTAAATAAAGATTCCTCGGCACTAGGGTTTACTTGAGTTGATCATAAGGTGAGCTAACTTGAGTATGAGTTGCGAAATATACAATCTGAGATGGCCTCTAAAGGAGACATAGACCAAATCAATCATCAGTTGGATGATATCATGAAACATGTAAAGGGTAAAAAATATGGCCCAAATCCATCCCGTATCAACCATGGAGGATCTTGATTCAAAATCATGGACAAAATAACCATGTTGGATCACTTTTCCAGCCCAATTAGAATCCAACTTATTCGCAACCACAAAACATGATGTTGAAAGTGGATATGCACAAATTTGATGGTAAGGATCCCTTGAATTGGATAAATCAAATGGAGAACTTCTTTGAGTTACATCAAACACCATCAGGAAAAAAGGTGACATTGGCATCCCTGTATCTTGAACTAGACCAATTCATTTGGTGTCGATAGTGATGTGCTCGAGAGCAAAAGATTGGTCTTGGTGTCACTTGGACAGTTTTTACCGAGGAGTTGCAATTACACTATAGTTCCAGTGTTTCAGAGAACTAATTTAGTCAATTAGCAAAGTTATGGCAAACAAGATCAGTCAAATATTATGTGCATCAATTCCAGAACCTATCCTTAAGGGTGGAGAATATTCCAGAAGAGAATCTGAATGACTTGTTTCTTAGGGGTCTTAAGGACCACATTGAGCATGAGGTACGTATGTTTAATCCACTCAAGCTTTTTTATTCTATTATCATGGCATGTCGTGCAGAGGAAAAAGTTCTTTGTAATAGGAGGCCACCTTTCATTAACACCAAAGACCGTAGTATCTCTTCCCCTTCATTTGTTAGGCCAATTAGACTGACTCCTCAACAAATGGAAGAAAAGAGAGTAAAAGGATTATGTTTTAACTATGATAGAAAATATGGACCGGGACATAAATGTGCTGAGAAGAAGTTGTTCTATATTGATGGAGGTAATGAGGATGATGAGGAAGCTGAAATTATAGGAGAGGTTGAGGAACCAGTAGAAGATGAAGTAGAGGATCACCAACCTACAATTTCTTGCCATGCATTGTCAGGTATTAGTACTCCTCAAACACTCAAGGTTATTGGCTATCTCAAAAAATAGAAGGTGATGGTGTTGATTGACTCGGGAGTACTCATAACTTCATAAATAGTAAGTTAGCTGCCCGCCTCAATTGTTTTATTTACCCAACTCCAGAAATGCAAGTTATGATTGCGATGGTGGGATAGTCAAGTGCATAGGAAAGTGTCATAGTATCAAGCTTTCCATGGGAGACTACATGTTAGAATCACCTATGTTTGTTATTCCTATGGGAGGGGCAGATATTATTTTGGGTGTCCAATGGCTCACAACCTTAGGTACTATAGAGATGAATTTCCAAGAATTGTTCATGCGATTTCATTAAGATGGAAGAACAATACAATTGAATGGGATGGTAGCTAAGTCTCCACAGATTATTAGCTCTCATCAGATGTAGAAGGTTCTCAGAAAAGGAGTAGATGGATTTATAGCAAATTTATTTTCCATAGAAGTACAAAATACAGAGTCTTAAATGTCACCCGATCTTCAGAAGATTGTTAATGCTCACTCATATGTTTTTGATGCAATTCAAAGGGACTACCACCAGATTAGGAATCATGATCATGTCATTTAGTTGATTCCAGGGAGCCAAACACCTAACATCAGACCATATAGATACCCATATTCCCATAAAAGTGAGATCGAGAAAATGGTTGAGGAAATGTTGAAGGCAAGTATCATCAGGCATAGCCAGAGTGCATATTCTTCACCAGTGGTCATGGTATGTAAGAAGGATGAAACATGGAGGATGTGTCAGATTACCCGAGAACTCAACAAGTACACCATCAAAGATAAGTTTCCTATTCTAGTAATTGATGATTTACTTGATGAATTGCATGGTGTTGTTTATTTCACAAAATTAGATCTTCGTTCGGGTACCATCAAATTAGAATAAAAGAGGAAGATGTTCATAAAACGGATTTCAAGACTCATGAGGGCCATTATGAGTTTTTGGTAATGCCTTTTGGTCTTACAAATGTGCCCTCAACCTTTCAAAGCTTGATGAACATTGTTTTTAGGTTATTTTAAAGGAAATTTGTATTACTTTTCTTTAATGACATATTGATTTACAGTAAGACATGGGAAGAACACTTACAACATGTAAATAAAGTGTTGGAAGTTTTAGAGAAACATAATCTCTATGCAAATCCATCCAAATGTTCTTTTGGTGTACAATAGGTAGAGTACTTGGGTCACATTGTATCCCATGAAGGTGTCAAAATTGATCCTCAGAAGATCAAAGCTATGGTGGAATGGCCAAGGCCCAAAAATCTCAAAAATCTTCGTGGTTTCCTAGGACTAACAGGGTACTACAGAAGATTTGTGAGGGGATATGGTAGAATAACAACCCCACTCACTGCATTGTTAAAGAGGGATGTCTTCCATTAGATAGACGTAGCCACTAAATCCTTTGAACAACTGAAGAAAGCCATGTGCGGCACCCCGCTTTTGGCTACTCTCAACTTCTCAAAAACCTTCATTGTTGAATGTGACACTTCAGGATCAGGATTGGGAGTAGTTCTAATGCAGGAAGGAAGACCAATTGCATTTGAGAGTCACCAATTCAAAGGAAAATATCTGCTCAAACCCGTCTATGAGAAAGAAATGATGGCTATTCTTCATGCGGTCAAGCAATGGAGGCCCTATCTCATGGGTAGACACTTCAAGGTAAAAAGTGATCATGATAGTCTCAAATACTTTTTGGAGCAAATGTTATCATCGAGGAACAACAAAAGTGGGTAACAAAAATGTTGGGTTATGATTTTGAAATCATATATAAAAAGGGTAAAGAAAATGTATTAGGCGATGCGTTGTCGAAGAAGGATACATCCGCGAGATGCCTTCCTATGTGGAATGTCCATGATGGCGATTGGGTGGATGAAGCAAGATTGGAATGGAATCAAGATAAGGATACACAATCTCTAATAGAGAATATCAAGAAAAGATCTATGACATCTAACAAATTTGAGTGGAAAGGTAATGCCCTATGCTTTACGGGGACATGTTATACTTGAGTAAAGATTCTTAGTTGAAGCATAAGATTCTTGCAAAGCTACATGTCTCCCATGTTGGAGGACACTGGGTTTTTGAAGACATATCATAGAATAAAAAGAGAATTATTTTGGGAAGGACTCAAGGGGGTGTACATTTCTAAGTGTAAGAATATTGTAGGTGTCTACATTTCCCCCTCTTTAGGGTGACGTAAGCGACGTCACTCTAAAGAAAGTAGAAAAGCATAAAAAAGTAGAAAATTTTGAAGGGATAGAAGAAAAAATGAGTAGAATGGAGGATGCCCCCTTGATTGTCGATGGGGTGATAGAAGAACTTGATTGACGATCGAAAAGATGACATAAGGAGAACAAAAGAAAGAATAGTGTGAAGAAGAAAGGGGATATAGAAGAAAAAAAGAATATGAGGAAGAGGGAAAGATCTAACATCCATCCGGTGCCTTTTAAACCACTTTATTTTTCATCATATTCTTTGAGATCTTCATCATTGGTTCATATTAAAAAGAATGAACAAAAGTTTAGTATGACATGAAAATCCATATACGAACAAATGTCCATTGCTAAAAACACCAACTCCATGCAACATACAAAATGCAATGCAATATGAGAAAGTAAAAGATTCCTAACTCCATGCAACATACAAAATGCAATGCAATACGAGAAAGTAAACAAGCTAAACTAATAGAGAAACAAGATGCAATGTTTTTGTTATCAAGCTTCATTTCGACTGTGTGAATTAACGACAAGGGTTAATGACGGTGCCCCAAGCAAGGATACATGCGAGGAGAATAATGGAGGACACTTTGGTCCTATGAAAAAGCAATGTGCACTACAAAACAATACAAGGCAACTCGTTGTGCCCCAGTACAAATGAAGTAAGCAGCTTAGCTTTTGTTGATGGAGGTAGATCAAGATGATCTGCGAGTCGCGCACATGAACAAGTGAGAACTAAAGAGCGAAGTTTTGTAGGATGATTTATATTGTTTAGAAGTTTTCTGAAAATATATTTGATGTTTTTATTTTTATAACATATTTGAATGTCTTGATTTTGAAAGTTTTACGAAACTATGTACGGAAGACGAGGAAGCGTGGATGCCCCTAGTGATAGATGGGATGTACAAGGGCATAAGGCCTCATGCGTACGAGAAAGATGAGGATGTTAAAATGCCCCAATGATTAGGTGGGAGTAGTCAAAGGCAAACTCTTCACAGGTAGAAGCGGGACCCAAGGCCATTATGGATAGGTTCAACATGATGGTGAACGTAAACCAATGAAGTCTTTGGGAAGAAGCAAGGATGCCCCCAACGTAAGTTGGCCTAAAAGCACATGATAGAAAGGAAGGAGGAGATCGTTTTTTTGAAAGGGGACAAAGGTGTCTGAAAACATGGCAAAAAAGTAATCTTATACACATGGATGTTACGGAACGAAGTAGAAGAACGATGTGAATGATATGAATGTAGCTTAGAAGCCTCGCGATGAAGAAGTGATTAGCCAAAGGCACAAATCATGAGACAGTATGGACTAAGGCAAGAGTCTAAACAAGGTCTAAAAAAAGACACTTGGTAACATACTAATCATGCCTACTCATAGAGATCCAATGTGTGCATGTGGAATTTAATTACCTCTTGAAGGGAAGATTTAATAGACAACAAGTGAAGACACCCTAGCCAATGTGTAGGAATGATTTATTTTGAAAGGCAATTTTGTGAATGGATGGTGGACGAGATATAGTCGTACATTGCTCATTTGCCAGCCAACAAGACGTCCATAGCCCCGATGGAGATGCATTTGATTCTAATCACAACATTGCTCTCTTTGCTAGTCGAGGCATCCATAGCTTAGATAGAGTTTATTGGAAATACCCCAAGAGAGAGTAATATATCAATTTTCTTTTGCTTTCTAGCTTTTAGCTTTTGATTTTTTGATTGATTTTGTTTCTTTTTTCTTTTTGAAAACTTATTTCAGATCTCTTATTTGACAAGGGGTTAAGAACCATTGATGGCTTGATGGAGCGAAATTGAAGTGATTATGATGAAGACATTGGCTAGTGTTAAAAAATATGTCCAAAAGTTTTCGCAACAAGTTTATTAGATGTTGAATGTGATAGGATCTCCAAGAGGTCAGTCGTTCTTTAATTTACCAAGGTGATAAAAGACCAGGGTCAAACGGATACCATAGAGATAAATGTCAAAAATGCGTGCGAATAGGCTAACCAAAATATCACCGAAGGGATGAAAATAATAGGAAGACTTGCAAAAGAATAGAAAGGAAGGAAGAAATAACATCCATGTGTATGCGATACGATTATTGCGATGTTTGATCTTTGTACCTTTGATTTTTCTTGTGTTTTCTCAATGTTTTTGTATTTTTGAATTGTTTTTGATGTTTTAGATTTTTGATAGTTTTGGAAAGGTGGGACCAACAAAGTCACTTTGCGTGGTAAGATCCAACAACGATGTTTGCGACTTCCTTGATAAGGGAGACTAGGCGTGTTTGTTTATCAAGAGTTACGTTATCCCCTATCTCGATGATCGTGGTGAGCTCGTACTCAACAAATGACTATGATTTATCTTGAAACATGGATTTCGTATGTAGTATCTTGAGTTCCCTATCCAGAGGTTTATGCACTTTGTGTCATACTTGATGGTTACGTTGGTGTGCGTTCTTGAATCGTGCTCGATTTATAATTTTGAGATTGTTTGATTTGTTAGGAGCTTTGGAGCTTTTGGAAATCTTGACTTGAGCTTGATTACGAAACTATCTGGGTTTCTTATAAGTTGATGCGTGACTTGTTTTATCCTGAGAAGTAGAAGAAAAAGAATGTTGATGTTTAGAATGATGTGAGAAATGACCGCGGGCTTGCCACAACCATTGATAGAAGAAATATGTGATGGATGAAAATGATATAGTCCAATAATTGAAGAGGATGGGATATGAGGAGGTGATCCACTAATAGAAGATGACGAATGGCTACCAGGATATGGCCCTAAGATGGAAATGGGGCTACGAGGACATGGCCCGAGAATAGAAGAATATGATGAAGGGCTATTAGGGTGTGGCCCAAGTATAGATGAGGAGGGACTACCAGGAGGTATCCCATAGATAGAAGAGGATGAAGGGCTACTAGGATGTGGCCCAAGAATAGAAGGTAATGGGCTACCAAGAGGTGACCCACAAGTAGAAAATGGAGGACTACTAGGATGTGGCCCCGTGCTAAAGAAGCCAATGGACTACTCGGTGATGACCCAAGGAGAGATTTTTATTGAGGGATGGTGATAGATAAGGAATGATTGGGTAATGAGAAGATAGGCCATGGCTCATGGCTCAATGCTAGACTGATATCTCATCATGATCGAAGAAGGTGAATATGGAATAGAAGAAGAATCAAGTTCCATGAATTTAGGCTCTGTCGGTCGGTAGAGGTTGTTGTTCTTTGTCCATAGAAGGTTGAATAGAAGAAACATGTCCGATAATAAGTGGGGATGATTGATTGATAGAAGAAGATGACTCAAGAGAGGAAGTAGGATTGGAGGCAAACATCTCATGAATGGACGATTTGGATCTTGTCTTAGATCATTTTTCTAGAAGATGACTTAATGTGGAGGAGACAATAGGATCACATAGCCATTAGTTAAGTTGCGACGTAGGAGTCGAGTTAGATGATTGACTAGAGGGAATCCAAGTCGTGGAACTCTTCAACGGAGGAAGAGGTCATTGAGACGACTGATGAAGGAGGTCCTGCGAAGAAAGGGAGGACCGTGACTCAAGAACCGAATTAGATGTTCGATCGATGAAACTTGGAGTCGCACGAGTCTTCAAAGGAGGAAGACATCGTTGAGGTGATTTGGAATAAAGGTCCTGTGAAGGAAGGGAGGACTATGATTTAGGATTTGATCTAGGGGTATCCAAACAATAGTTGGAATCTGAGTATTCAAAAGAAGAGTGGGAGTCCAAATGGTAGTTTAGATCTGAATCAATAGAAGAAGAGTGGGGGGAACCCGAATAATAATTTGGATCAGAAGCATCCAAACCATACCACCGACTATGAGCTAAAGGTGGGGAACAGGGTACCCGAATGGGCTCTCTAGCACAAAGAACCAAACGAGGTTTAGTTGTAATGGGAATCTTTTGATTTGAATTTCTAAACCTAGGTTCCGTATTGTAGTAAGTGTGAGAAACCGTGCGATAGTCAGTCATTGTTGGTGTCATTTTAAGCACAAATGTCTAGACCTAGATAGTGTGATGGAACTCCTTCAAAGGGAAGGAAGTGACATGTCAATTCGAGTAGCATAAGGGCAACCAACTAGAAATTTGGTAAGTATGGAGATGTGTGCATGATTTTTCGAAGAAGGTCTAAGGAAAATAGACATTGTGATGACGCAATCTTGATGAGATCGAAAATGATTGTCCTAGAAAACAATTTTTCCAGATGAATAATCACAAGGAACAATCATGCAAGTGTGAAACACAAAGCCAATCAAGGAAATACACCCTATGCAAATGCATGTGCAAAGTGATTTTTATGCAAAGATGATCAACACAATATCAATATTTACGTCAATCTCAAAATGAAGAAGGCATAAACATTAACAAAGGGTAGATGCGACTCCCAATCAAAGGATACAATGACACGTTCAACAACTAACAAGGCCAAAATGTTAAAGGGTGAGGATTACAAATGTAAGCCATGTAACCAGACCAATTGGACACGTCTATCAAGCTTCATGGAGAAGCAAGATATTAGTGCCAAAGTGGTATCGAAATGATACAAAAAAGTAAGTGAAACTCTTCAAGATTTTGGAAAATGTTTGAAGTAAAACCAAGTCAAGGTATACTGAGGATGTGTTAAAATGTGTGTAGCGTAATGCCACAATGTGGATACTTAGATCACGTTTATGAAAAACATGACATAAGTATCTTAATTGTGTCGAGACAATGTGAAAAAGGTAACACGTCAAAGGGAGATAAAATGATGAATCAATCCGAACTATGATGATGATCTTGAAATCAAGATCAAGAGGCCATCAAATATATAAGGATGCATCCATGCACTTTAGACATTTAACAACTCAGCCGCAAACATGGATGAGTGTAAACGGACAAAAAGTGGTGAACACTATCTATGACAACACTCCAAAGATGCCTTCTATTGCCCCAAATGGGCAACAAGAATGCAAAGGTGTAGATCAAAAGATGAAAAATAAACTAAGCGCCACTTGGGCAGAGCTTTGCCTCGTCCGAAGGTGAGAAAGAAGCTAAGCTAAGTGAAATGTCATCCAATTTCCATGATGAAAGGCACTTAGATCCAACTTAAGTGGATTCTTTGCCTTGTTCGAAAAACAAGGTTCTAAATCCAAACAAGTTATCACTTCGTGATGGCCAAGACGTGATAAAGGACTAGCAAAGTGGGCTCCAAGACAAAATGGCTTTCCTAATAAGTTCTCTCAACTAGGTGTCACAAATTTATCCACGAGTGGGGCGATTTACCCAAAAATTCACAATGACTAGTTTGGGAGTATCTCGGCTTTGCCCCCTTCAAGCACAGTGGGCAATAAATGCATCCATCGTGTACTCTTAATAGGGTTGCGATAGGGAAAACTTGTAACTCTATCTCACAAGGAAAACTAATCAAGTGGGTAAGCGAGTGCTTCTTGTTTCATCCACGAGGTTACACAGTGGTGGACTACTTTAGGGTTCTGGAACCACCCCCATTGTTATAGCTTAAGGCGTTATGCCAAAGGGGTTATGTTCCAGTTGAGCGGATAGGGACGTACCCTTTTCTGAAAACCCAATACGATGTTTTGAATATGGTGTGTTTTTATCTTGCTTAGCTTAATGTGGTTTTAAGTAGCACACCATTGTGAACTCGTAAGAGCACGTGTATTAGAAGGTTTGTGTTTTGTTTTCAATGCCTTTCTTGACAAGCGTTAGGTCCATGAGACAACGAGTTTAGTAATTTTCCATTGCGAAACTAATATCAAGAAAGGAGATTTACACCTTGTTTTTTATTCCTAAGATCACCAAAAGGTGTGAAGGAAGAGCATATGTAGTGTCAAAATTCCTACTAAATCAACTAAAAATTACTTTATCTTTTAGAACAAGTGTTTTTAACATACGATACAAAGTTGTGCAAGTGTTTTGATCTCCAAGATTACTTTTGAAGGCGCGAGGAGAGAGAATACACACTGACAAACCTTGCTCAAGCTAAGAAATGAAACACTTAACTAAGTTAGTCAAAAATAAAACCAAAATAACCCTGTAAACAACTGATTAGTGCTACAAAAATCTTTCAAAGTGTTAGAATGGCAAAAAAAAATGAATTTTTTGAACTTTAAGATATGTTAGAAAATGATTATTTACCTAATAATGTAAACCATAAATTTTTGGTAATTCAAAATCCAAATTTTATGATTCCATTGTGTAGTTATCTTCAATACCTTTCCAACGCAATGAAAACAAAGTCATTTTGAGCTCGGGAGCAAAAGTTATGGCCTCGGAAGATTGGTGGTGAATGCAGTTTGACGCATATCGCCCCTCTACCGCAGTATGCGCTAGTTCAATGCGTACATGCCCGGATATGACAAATACGCACCCCGAGTGTAAAAAAACACAATCACGATTCTGAGATACACACCTAGAATGACAGATATGCATTTGTTTCAGCGGATACATGCCCAACATGACAGATACACACCCTGTTTGTGGATATGCACCCAAGTACAAAAAAACATAATAACAATGACGGATACGCACCCGAGAATGAAGGATACGCGCCCGAGAATGAAGGATACATGCCCCTGAATGATGCATACGTGCCCCTTTCAATGGATACGCACACCAATGCAAAAACAAAAAAATAGTAATAGTGACAGATCTGCGCGCCCGAGAATGACGCATACGCATCCCTTTCATGGATACGCGCCCGGTGTAAAAAAACACAGTCATAGTTATGGATATGCGCTAGTACAAAAACATAGTAACAATGATGGATAGATGCCTAGAATGACGGATACATGCCCGAATGACGCGCGTGTCCCTTTCAACGGATACGCGCTGTGCAAAAACACAATAACGGTGAAAATACGTGCCCGAATGATGATGCATACGCGTCCCTTTCAACGGATACGTGCCCCTTTGTTAACACCTACGTGCACCCTGTGAAAAACCTACAAAACTCACGGATTTGAAATTTCAAAAGCAAACAGGTTAGTTGTTAGTCAAAGCAACCTATTTCTAAACCAAACCCACAAAATATATGCAAATGAAGGTTTTTAGCTAGTGTTAGAAACAAAAATGAGGAATTAACAAGTGATTTGACCCAAAAACTTGAAAATGAACTTTGAAAAACCTAAAAGACCTCCATTAATGGAGGATGGCCATAAAAGTCCCACAGAATCATTGTACCAAATGTGTTCATGAAATATTTTGCGAAAGAGCTATGGATATGGGGCAAAACCCCAAAGATTTGTGCAAAAGACCCTCAATGAACCATATGATAAGAAATGAGCAAGGAATCCTATTTGCATCTATTAAAACTTGAAATAAGCAAGAAATCTAACAAATAGCATTAACCTCTATTCTTGAAAGCTTAACAAAATATGCCTACTAAAAACTTACACAATCAGTTTTGTTGTTTACTCCATGAGGGTGAATGAATCTCACTAAATGGCTATATGGCCAAGTTTAGCTATTCCATTACTAACCTATCATGGGTGCAAGATGAAGCTATTTTAATGGAGGATAACCAAGATCAAATGACTTATTAGCAGCTGCTAATGCAAATGAGCTCTTAAGCTTTCTTAGGCTTGTTTTGGCTTTAGCTTATGAAAAGTTGTGTGTTTGAATGGGTAGCCTTAGGCTTGTATTTATAGTTTTTAGTTTGGAAGAATTTGGAATTTGGGTGCATGTGGGACTAAAGCTTTTAGATTAGATTAGAATAAACATGCTTTAGGCTTAGTTAAGCTTCGTTTAGGCTAGTTAACTAGGATATAGGCTAGTAAAACTTGATTAGCAAGTGATTAGAGACTCATTGAGAGTTGGGAGGGGTCTGGATAACCAATTGTGACTGATAGATAGCCTACGAAGCCAATAGAAGTGGTCTAGAGAGAACTAGGGAGGTTCTGAATGGTCGAAAGGAGGAATGTTTAGATAATAAGAGATATATTAGCCAAATTAAGTGATTATAGGATGAATACAATTGAGAAGGTGTCGTGAATGGGCATATGAGAATGGAGTGAAGAATGGGGAATTAACAAAGTGTCGTTAATCGGTTAAATGGGAGGCAATGCTAAGTGTAAGCATATTTTAGGTATCTATAGACCCGATACAAACTTCGAAGGGCTCAAAATATTACATATTTGACACCATTGGAAAGATCTCGGCCTCACCCACACCCTGGAGGTCGAGGGCGAGGAGGTTAGGTGAAGGAAATTAAGGAAACGTCTTCGGCCTTGATGCAAGATCCATCTATCTCAACAACCAGATCATATTCGATTTGTTTCTGCTGTTTCCTCTTCTTTCAAGGTTCCGAATCAAGGAATCATGCAATAAAGATAGATTTGGGGCATATTTTATCATAAGCATTAACAATAGTGGTTGAGTTTCAACCCACTTCTCCCGCTTCCCTCTCTCTTTCTTCTCTCCGATCAAATCTATAAATATAGGGGCATGATTCATTGTAAAGGGTTATTCATTCTTCTTCCCTACCCCCCTCTCTCTTTCTTCTCCAGGGTCGAATGTGGAGTTTAAGCCTCCTCCCTTGGCTTTGTAATGAATTTTTCTTCCTCTTTCCCATTAATGGTGTCTTGTGTGAAATCTGGAGCAAGAAAATCTGTTTCGTGATGCGTTTTGTCCATCCTTTGCTCATTTTGTTGTCTCTTCTCCATTGCAAGGTATACTATGCATATCTCCGATGTCCATTGCAGGTTTTGGGAGGCTGTGTTTAAGGGGTTTGAAATGGTGTTTTGTGTGAAATTTATCCTTGGTCGAGTGATGCATTTGTCCATCCTCTCCATTGCTCACCTCTCTCCATCTCGGGCGGTTTGGTTTGTGATCAACAATTCCCTTTTCTCGGTGTTATCACCTATTTAGTGTAGGATTTCTTTATTTTTATGCTCTCTCTCTCTCTCTCTGGTCCCTTGGAATTGTTAGATTAGGAGTAGATAGTCACATTTCCTTCCTTAGAAGTAGTTTAGTGTTAGGATTAGGAAGAGGAACCAACCTTCTCTGGAGGATCATTCCCATTTGAAAGTCCCACAACTTGGGGAATGATCCAATGTTATGTAAATCACACCAAATGACCCTACCTTAGAAAAGTAGATCCATAATTCATTTGGGGGTGTTGTGATTTCACACTAACAGTTTTGGCACGCACAGTGGGACAAGTCTGAAGTACCTTACCACTTCACTTCATCAGGTTTGATGTGCTCTTGGTGAAGGTTTCAGCCTTTGGAGGCACTTTCAAGAACATTTGGCGACTTCATCCGGTCAAAACCCATTCTCTTGCCTTTTCCATCCATTTCCACTCATTTCATCCATTTTCTTCTTCCATATCTTTCATTTTCTTCCATTCCATGAGGTTGTGAAATCATGACTTCATTCCCTTCATGGAACTCACACTTATAACAATGCAATCCACCTCCAATGCATTTCCCAACTCCTCCAAATCAGCATTATGATCAGATCCAGGACCATTATGCTTACCCATATGAGCAAAGTCAAAGTTAGTTTGGCCATGGAGCTTATCAAGAACAAGGGGGCGCATACAATGGTGACAACTATGTGGAGAATGTTGGTTTATTGGAGAAAATTCAAAAAATGGAGGTGACATTGTTCGATCAAGGGCATAACATGAATGAAGGTATTCAAGATTGGTTACAGGGCACCTTGTCCATGGGAAGGCCCTTTCCCAAGACATTACAACCCTCAAGAGAAGCTTGACTTCATGGTTGAAATACTGCCCCAACTTGCACAATGGACTGAGGAGATCAAGGCTTATGAGTTGGAGTCAAGACAACCTTGTCAATGGGTAAGTCCAACATCTCATAGCTTTTCTTTTTCTCTTTCTCAAGCGGCACCATCTCAACCCAAGCTCCAATTTCCAAGCTTCTCACTTGCTGCCCCAAGTGTTGATTTCATTTCTCCATCTCCTAGTCTTCCACCTTATCTCAGTTCTTTTGTCCTTTTCCCTTCCAAACAGTCATCCCCTCCAAACAAGCAAGCGAAGTTGCGCCTCCCATCCCACCACAAATAATTGCAAAGATGGTTGAACCCCAACTTGTCACTCCTCTTGCTTTCCTAGGTCCATGTCGGGAGGAGACTCAAGAATCCAATCAAGGAGAATAGCAAGAAGAGGAGCCCAAAAGAAAAGAAATGACAGACAATCTGAAGAGTTGGGCTGCCAAATTTGGGTTTACAAAGATCCCCTTGATGGTCAAGCCAATAGAGGAGGTCAAGATTGAAGAACTAGTGGTGGTTGAGGTTGAGTTTACAACAAAAGAAGAGTAAGAACAAGAGGAGGAACAATTAGTCCTAAGCCCCATTGAAGAGGAGCATCTGGGAGAGATCAAATTAGTGTTGAGGCCACTTGATGAAGAAGGCATCATTGAAGATTTTTTGCTTTCATTTCAAGGGCCTGATTTGATTGATGAACCCATGATGAAGGAGGACCATACAGTTTCATAGGCTCTAAGTGTGGAGTAGGCTATAAGGGAACCTTTAGTTCTTCCTCCCACTTCATCCCCTTCAAGCTTTGATGTTGAAGAAGAGTTTGATCTTTCAAACTTCATGTTTGAGGAAGAGAGAAACCATGGTGAGCAAGTTGCAGATCAAGAGGACACCATGAAGGAGGTAGAGCACTTGCAACAAAACAAGGAGGCAGACTGTCTATCAGACTTGAGAGATTTCTTTGATGAAGAGGAGCCCATGGAGATTACATCATTCACTCCTCCATCCATCTTCCACGCACATGAACCTACTAACATGAAGGAGAATATTCAAGCGCAAAATCCTGCACTCCATAATGGCCCTCTGGAACCAGGGTTGGAAGATCTTGATCTTCCATGTTCTTCAAAAGAGGAGGAAGGAAAAGGCAAGGAGGATGTCACCATTTCTCCCATGCCATTCATCCAAGAAGGTCCACAAGAAGACTCCATTTTTGGAGTTGAATTTCAGAGAAATGGGCACATCCAAAAGATCAAACCGTGCCCAATCAGGTACTTGGCTTCATTGGAGCCAAAGGAGAAACCATAACCAATCATGCCCATTTTAGGGCATGAGGATGAGCTACAAAGCACTTGAGGATCGGTTGTCATACCTCTTGAATCCAAATGCGAGCAACTAAAAGAGGTATTGGTTTTGTCTTGATTGATACTTTGGTGATTTGGGTGAAAGATCGTCTTGTAGTTAGTTTTTCACTCATCTAACCAGACCATGTTCGATGCAAATTAGTTGCATGGCTACCATTTTTGAGGAAGGGAAGCTATTTCTCCCTGCTAGTTGCAGGTTTTGTTTGAGTTCCCTTTGCTCTTGGTTAGAGTAGAGTAGGTAGGTTTGTTTTCAGCAGAAGAAGTGCTTTTGCACACTCTGCATATCCCACTTGGGGTATGTATGATTTTCAGTTTGTACATAGTTTTTGGTGTTGTTGTTTTGCTCTTACAGTCCATTTCAGTTGGATTTTGGTGAAGTTCAACTCCAAGTTCAGTGGGTTTCCAAGAGGCTCGAGTGCAGATCTTCAAAAGTTCAAATCAGTTTCGTATTTATTAGGCAGACTCCATGCCCAATGGATGCTTCAAGGCCACTGGTTTCTTCATCTAGCAGGCAGATGTCCCTATGAGTCACCAAATTGTTATCCCAAATTAGCCCCTGGGTAAATTTGGTCAAGACAACTCCTGCACATAAGGAAATTATGAAGGAAACGACTCAAACCCATGAGCTCGAGTTCCAGAACCAGGCAAAGTGAAAATAGAGGCCCGAGAAAGTCAAATTTGACCCTGCATAAGAAGAAATAGAAGAAACGGTTCTTCTAAACATTTCCATATCTTAAATCTATTTAAAGGGTCGAGGGAGGACTCAACAATGGAATTGCAGGGTCAGAGAAGAAGGGGCAGTGCCGCAGAGGAACCGAGCAAAAAAGGGGAAGACCAAACACGCACCAAACTGACACGTGTCCCAAACCAAAAGGGGGCCCATTTTTCAAACTGTTTTCCCCATCCATTCGTATGGACTCCGATACAAACTTTGAAGGGGCATATATTTTGACTCAGGGCTCGAAATATTACAGATCTGACACCATTGGAAAGATCTCGGCCTCACCCACGCCATGGAGGTCTGAGAATTTATTTTTGAGGAGGTTAGGTGAAGGAAATGGAGGAAACATCTTTGGGCCTTCAATGTAGGATCCATCTGTCTCAACAACCAGATCGATTCGATCTATTTCCGTCGTTTCCTCTTCTTTCAAGGTGCCGAATCAAGGAATCATGCAGTAAAGATAGATTTGGGGCATATTTTATCAGAAGCATTAACAACAGTGGTTGAGTTTTAACCCACTTCTCCCACTTCCCTCTCTCTTTCTTCTCTCCGATCAAATCTATAAATACAGGGGCATGATTCATTGTAAAGTGTTGTTCATTCTTCTTCCCTACCCCCCTCTCTCTTTCTTCTCCAAGGTCGAATGTGGAGTTTAAGCCTCCTCCCTTGGCTTTGTAATGGCATTTTCCTACCTCTTGCCCATTAATGGTGTATTGTGTGAACTCCTGGAGCAATAAAATCTATTTCGTGATGCGTTTTGTCCATCCTTTGCTCATTTTGTTGTCTCTTCTCGCCTCTCACCAGTCACGGGTATCTTGTGTATATATCGATGTCTATTGCAGGTTTTGGGAGCTATGTTTAAGGGGTTTGAAATGGTGTTTTGTGTGAACTTTATCCTTGGTCCATGATGCATTTGTCCATCCTCTCCTTTGCTCACCTCTCTCCATTTGGGCGAGTTGGGTTTGTGATCGGCGGTTCCCTTTTCTCGGTCTTTATCACCTATGTAGTGTAGGATTTCTTTATTTTTATGCTCTCTCTCTCTCTCCTAGTCCCTTGGAATTGTTAGATTAGGAGTAAATAGTCGAATTTCCTTAGTAGAAGTAGTTTAGTGCTAGGATTAGGAAGAGGAACCAACCTTCTCTGGAGGATCATTCCCATTTGCAAGTCCCACACGGCAGGGAATGATCCAATGTTATGCAAATCACACCAAATGACCTTGCCTTAGAAAAATAGATCCATAACTCATTTGGGGGTGCTGTGATTTCACATTAACAGGTTATTGGACAGAAATTTGAAGCCCAGACGAGTTACGAGAACTTGGCGAGGAAGGAAGAATCATTTTGGAGCCGAGAAAGATTCTACAAACACGTCTTAAGAGGTGAGAACTAGAGACATTATGGAATATTTGATCAAGTGGAAGAATCTAAGCATAGAAGACATAACCTCGGAGGATGAAGGTTTTCTCAAGCGGTAACATCCAGGATTATTCAACATTGAGTACAACATTGGTTTAAAGGGGAAGGGCATGCTACACCCTTAACCTATTACTTGTATTAGGATACGAGTAGCCGACTTGTGGCTTACCATATCATTTTATTATATCATTTATACTTTCTCATGCTTAATAGGTCGGCCTTGGTGATGGCCATAACATATGAATAGTATATATAGAGGATTGTAGGTAGTATTTCATTATCATTTAAGCATTTGAGTCTTATTATATGGTTTTGAGGTTGACCCCTTGAAGTGGCGAAGCTATTATAATTGCATATTGAGATTATTATTTTGAAATATTATATTATTTTGTGTTCTATTGTTTCTCATAATCTGAATTATACAAGTAATTTCATTACATGTTAGTGGGAACTTCTAGACTTCTTCCTTTATCTCTCTGTTGAGAGAATGAAAGAATAAATCGCATAGTTCCATCTAATCCATGTTTGGAGCACTTGTTGAAGAGTAGAGGACTGTACGCCATCTTTAAATGAAATGGTCAACAGATTCATTGTGCTCTTGTTTAATGTGTAAGAATTCCCTGATCCTTGTTCTTAACAGTTTGTTCATGTCAAAAGCTTTGATGAATTCTAACACAAGTTGTTTGAATGAGTGTATCAAAGCTTCGAGTATTATATAATACCAATCAAGGGCAATACCCTCTAAGGTCTTAGGGAGTATTTCAGCAACAACCGTATCCCAAGGGAGCAGTTCTCAAATGGTCGTGGCATAGGCCTTGATATGTGCATTTGGATCTCCCCCTTGAATTTAGGTAAATCAGGTAGAGGTCTTGGAAGCATGACGCTTCGTACGGTGAAATCTAAAGGCTCTTTTAAATATTCTTAGTAAGTCCCTACTGCATAGGTTTTAACCATCGATGGTGCCTGCTGAGGGAGCGGAGGTGGAACAAATTGTTGATATGGCATAACATATGTATTTGCAAGGGTGTAAGGAAACCCCTATGGTTGAGTGAACATCCCAGGAGGAGAGAACATGTCTCCTATGGCGATTTTGAATAAATATTTAAGTAGGGAGGAGCATTGCTCTGATATGGATTGTTTGGTACTAAACCGGGAGGTATCATACTTTCAATTGGAGCAACATTTGAAAACACGATTCTAGTTGGTGTTTGCTTTGTGGATAGCTATAAAAATGTTGAGGAGGCATGCCTAACGTGCCTGTTCTGTAAGGAGGTCAACCTAACTAGGATGATGCGGAGGGTTGGGAGTTCTACTTGCCTCGAGTGTGAAGCTTGATTTGCTTGAGAAAATTCTAGTCCTCTAACCCTTTCAACTAAAGTTGAGATGACCTCGATTGGTGATGAAATAATATTCTGCCTTGATGGTTGTTGTTGTACCCCTTGAGGTTGTCGAGGGGTATGATATCCTGCTATGAATTGTTCATTACTCTGCCAAACCTCACCAAGAGTATTTTCCATAGGTGGAGGAATGGGGGTGTTTTCTTGAAGTAGGGTGTCGGGTTGTGTTTGCAAACTTCCTATAGGTGGGTATATGTTTTGGAAGCGTTGCTCGCTTTTAGCGTAGCGTGCTAAGTACTCCTCATCCAAGAATGGGAGTGGATCTGACTGCCTACTGATTTGTGGTCTAAATAAAACCCGAGGAGATGAACTGGATTCTCCAGTAAATGTCATGTTGTTAGAGCCTGAGGGCTTTGGTTGTTGTGTTTGTGTGAGTTGGTCTAGCTCCTCAATTCAGAATGAAGAACTAGAGCTAGTTCTTTGAGGAGGAGTTTGTGATGACAAGTAGTTGCTTGAGTAGTTGTTAGCCCATGCAGAAAGTGATGGTGACTATTGTCTACTCGTTTGACCATAATATGCTTCGAGACCTGAGAGAGGTCTATCATATGCGTCGTATCCCGACATATTCGGGGTATATAAATACCTGCAAAATAATGGGAAAGAGCGAAGACGGATGAAAGAAATGGAGATAAAAAGAGTAGTTGTTAGTTTCACGTTGTGTTCACTAATTTTGTACGATAGAAAAGTGTGGCAAAGAGGATGATAATCGACAAGTGACCTTCCCCCGTGCACCCGACCTCCCGAGGTTTGTGCCGAGACAGTGGTGGTTTGAAATGTGAGTGACTTAGATGATAGCCACATCCAGGATTATGGTCAATTTTTTACGATAGAAAAGCTACATGCGAGGACGAGAATTGGCAAGTAACTTTCTTATAGCTAACTATAGGAGGATCGGTGACTAAGATCGGGAAGTGTGATCTTCTCGATAAATTGAATTGACAAAAGGGAGATTTAGAGGCTATGGACGGGGTAGCGTAAATTCCTATGTTTTGTTCTCTAGCTAACTAGATCTAAGTGCTTAATCCAGTTTGAAATCTCCGAATTAACTTAAACTGAAAATAACAATTTATGTTACTATTGAAAGGGAAACTAATCTAAACAAAACACAAGATTAAAACATTATAATTACAAGCAACAACTAAAATATTTTTATACTAAGACTAAACAAGCAAAATAACCCGATGTGGTTATTCACCTGTGCAAATGTGTGAATCTAGATGAAAAACAACTAATTAACTTAATTGAAAACCTTCAATCTTACCTCAGAATTGAGGAACAAATCATAGCTTCTCAGAAACTATCATTCCCCACAGCTTCCCTAGTAATATTGAAAGCGAGCTTAACTGAAATAAAATGATTCACTACTCTATTTGATATGTTGCAATTATAACTTTGACGATTTAAACCTAGAGTTTACAGAGCAGAGGCAAATCCAGTCATGTTGTAGCTTGTCCCCTCAGTGTGATCTCTTCGTTCTTGCGTGTTCACGTGAATCCAGAAAGAGTAGGAGTGTAGCAACATCAATAAGAGAAGGCACTGGGACAATGGTAATTTGAAGGTAAAATGGCACGAAGTACAAGTAGGATAGGGATGGCGCAAGTGAACTGAGCTTGGCCTATGCAATTCCTAGTAGGATCATTGCAGAAATGATAAATCGGAAATGATAAGTAACAGGTACTCAAACAATGAGCAATAGTAGCTTCGGAGAAACACAACGAAGTACAAGTAGGAGAGGGATGGCGCAAGTGAACTGAGCTTGGCCTATGCAATTCCTAGCAGGATCGTTGTAGGTATACAACGAGGTGTAACTAAATGTTCAGGGTTCTAGTCCATGCTAGTGGGATTATTCTATGCAGCAGGTAATAATGAAGCGATTCATAAATAAACCTGGAAGAGATAAGAAAATAAATCTTTTGATCAAAGGATTCTCTCTAGATCCTAAGCTTCGTCTCTTTTTTTACTTAAGTGCAAGCATGCTATTTATAACATTTGCAATCACCAGAAGACAAATTCGAATTGAACTCCTCTATCATTTAAAATGGAGAATTACTATTACAAAGTGGTTGGAAACTCTAAACAAAGAAGAAGTGGTTGAAAGTTGCAAGTGCAACTTGATTTTTCACGTTGATGAGTGCGCCATAAGGTTTTGGAATGCGGGCAGGACCGCCGCCCAATGCAGGGTGACGATCCTGTAACTAAAGACAAAAATGCAAGGAAAAAGATGAAAAGATTTAGAACAAAGCATGCAAAGGTTGGATAAGACACTTTAGGATGCAAGTGTATACTCAACGAAATTTCTGGATTCGGAACACCTTGCGAAGAGATCTGAATCATCATTGAGGTTTTCGTAACCTCTTTCCGACAGTATAGTACATACAATTTTGGGTACGTACAATTCTCCACCACCGGTTGGGGTATTATGGTGCCTCTGAGTATTCAAATGCCAAATCACAATGGCTGGATTGTTGATCTTCCATCTGAGGAGCAGATTGCGGGGGGATTCATCCCTCCTAAGGATGATCCTCCGCCACCTCCCAATGTTGTTGCCTTGTGTGCTTAAGTCAGTGCCTTTTTAGTTTTGTTCTGCTTCGATTGCCTTAATGGCGTGTCTATGTTGCCTTTTAGACATTTCTGTTTTGTGGACCGTCTGTTGTCCGGTCGCCCAACGCTTGTAACACTTTTATATTCTAATATAAAGGATTATTCCAATAGTAAATTTGATCCATGGTCGGATGAATAGGTATATACCCTTCCAACCGAAACCATGACTAGCCGCCCGGGGTACCGAGCAGCTTAATGGCAATTGTTATTTACTTGAAAAAAAAAGAGTTGAAATGAATACTAGAACAAGGGATGAAGCCAACACTAAGTAAAGGCTTTTCAGCGAAATTGAGGTGAATCCATCGAAGCAGGTCTTATGGACGGATGAATTCTTAATGTGCAATTCCGTTTTCTCTCTCTGCGATGGATTCAAGAGCGACAATCCAAAAGTGATTCACGCAGAGGGCAGCTACATACAACAATGGCAATGGCAGCTCAATGCATATCTCAACCGTCCGTACTGGTATTTTGAACTTTTCGTTACCCGAGTGATGTTTGATTGTCTACTCTTTTTCAAAATTTCAATGCAGTAAAGGTCCATTTGAGTCTCTCTATTTTCTTAAATTTTTGTATGAAAGAAGATACAGAGATTGGGTTCATGCCACTCTGTTGGGTTTAGGGTTTATTTTATGGCCATGGGATGTGAGGATTTAAGACCGCTATTGGGCTAGGGGACGAATGGCAGCAGTATTGTACAATGGCTTTAGAGAATCACAGAGGGGAGTTTTACTGCCGTTATCATATCATTCTATTACCCATTTTGAATATTCAGCCCTTAAACAATTAACTCCGTGTGGGAAAGATGTATGTCATTGGAAATCGCATGAGAAGACGACAGCCCAGTTGGTCCTGTTTTAAAAAAAAGTATCTTGCGAATGTCTCTATCATCTTGGACTTCTGAAAAGATGGCAACCTGGCTAAAAAAATTGCATTTTGGCAGCAGCCATGCCAATTTTCATGAATTCAATACTCGGACAGCATATTTTTAAAAATGTAACTATGGCGACACTAAAAAAGAGTGGTTTCCAAAACTTTCCATTCAAAAATCCTAATGGTCGCTAATGGATCAACAGTAGAAGTTATAATACAGGCAAACAAGCGAGACCTGACTGAGATTAGCACAGATTTACGAAGAGTTCCTAGAAGGATGATATCTGCACAGTCAAACCCAAAAGGCCCAATTGAGATTTGTTCAGGTTTGGGAGCAGTCCCCAGAAGATCAATTTCTGCATGGTCAAACCGAACAGGTCCAATTGGGATCTACTTAGGTCTGGGAAGAATCCTCACTAGGGCAATTTCTGCACAGCCAGACTTAAAAGTCCCAACTGAGAATTATTCAGGTTTGGGAGAAGTTCGGATAAGGTCAATTTCTGCTCGATTGAACCAAAAGGCATAACTGAGTTTAACTGCATTTTAGGTAGGAACTCATTTTACCAAAACTGCCTATGGGCAAGTAAGAGACCCTTTTTCAGGACAGTTACATTGGGACCATCTATTTTTTATCAGGCAAGGGCTATTTCAATAGTGCCACAGAAAACATTTGCGATAGCATCAAACTTACCTCCAGAGTATCAAATGCCTACAGTTACTTGGGGTGTTGTGCAGGGGGACAAGGAGAAGCTTGCTTCACGAGCATTGATATTTACATATCTGAGAAGTTTGGGGATTGTGCCTGATGAGCTGGAAGACTTGGAGCTTCCATCGACAGTTGATATTATGAAAGAAAGAGTTGAGTTCCTGCAGGGAATGGGCCTCAGTATTAAGGATATCAATGAGTATCCTCTCATGCTGGGATGTAGTGTGAGGAAGAACTTGATCCCCGTCCTGGAGTTTTTTTACAGATTTGGTCTTGAAAAATCAGACCTCCCAATTTTGCTTGGAAGATACCCTCAAGTGTTGCATGCTAGTGTTGTTGTGGAGCTTGTTCCCATTATCAAGTATTTAAGAGGGCTCGACATTGAGAAAACTGACATTCCAATCATATTGAGGAAGTATCCTGAGCTTTTGGGATTTAAACTTGAGGGTACAATGAGCACTTCTGTAGCTTACTTAGTCAATATTGGAGTGAGCCCAAGAGATATTGGGCCTATGCTGACAGAGTATCCTCAGATTTTGGGCATGCGAGTTGGGACAGTAATCAAACCATTTGTTGATTATCTTATGAATCTAGGATTCCCTAAACAAGTCATAGCCAGAATGATTGAGAAAAGACCGGGCATTCTTGGATATGATTTGGAGGAATCAATTAAATCAAATGTAGGGCTCTTACTTAGTGTTGGTGTAAGGCAAGAGGCTCTTGCTTCTGTAATAGCACAATATCCAGAGATCTTGGGGCTTTCTTTGAAGCCAAAATTGGATTCCCAACAGCGGTTTTGAAATCTAATGCAAAGATTGGTCCTGAAGACTTTGGCAAATTGTTAGAGAAGATGCCACAGGTTGTTAAACTTACTCCGGCTGAACTTGTAAGACCTTTACATTTTCTTAGGGGCGAGGTTTCACTAATGAAGATGTAACAAAAATGGTTGTTGCTTGTCCTCAGTTACTTGTTCTTGACGTGGATTCTATGAAACTTAGTTTCTATTATTATAAGACTGAAATTAAGAAGCCTTTGCACGAGCTTGTAGAATTTCCAGCTTACTTTACTTACAGCTTGGAATGGAGAATTAAACCTCGTTTTCATATAATATCAAGCAAGGGCATCAAATGTAGTCTAGCTTGGTTCCTCAACTGTAGTGATAAAAAATTTGAAGAAAGGTTGGAGGATTTTGATAATGAAATTGAAGAAACGGGACCGTCTTTCAGTATGGGTGGAGCATTGCAGCTACCTGGGGGTGGGAATGATTCAGAAGAGGAATTTGAAGATAGTGACGAGGAAATGATGTCCATAAGTACAGGCTCTGGTAGTAAAAATAACTGTTTCTGTCAAGATTAAAGCAACTTCTGTTGGACCTTTTCGGTTCCCGTTTAAAGCATCTTGATTGTCTTTGTGTGAATGGTTTCAGATGTTTCAAATTATTTTTAAGTTTTAGAACAACATCTTCAGAGGGTTTGTATAATGTCTTCTTGAATCTTGCCTTCTAATAGAAACAGAATGCATTAATCTGTTATCAAATGTCCATTTTTAAATTAAAAACTTGAGTAAGGACTGTATTCTTCATTGCTCACAAATTAACTCTGCAATGTGCTACATTGACTAACCCCTTACTTTTCACATTCAAGGTTTAGCTTTGGATGCTAAAGTTGGTCGTAGGGCCTTTGAGAAAATTTTTCAAGGGAGGCTGAGAGAACACTAAAAGCTGCATTTGTGTTTAGCTAATTTTGATATCTATATTCAAACAAAGAGTAGGACAAGCATTTGGCATGCAATGAGAAAATGCAAATTATAAACACATAAACAAGTGAAGTTGAACCCTATGCAAAATTGGTCGAGATAAATCCAAAAACAGTTAACCACAGTAGACAACCAAAACTGAAGTATTCCATCAAGACCTTATTAATGCATTCGAAGGCATGCATGAGTAGCTGAAATTGTAATGAAGAATTTTTGAAAAGGTGTAATTTTATGGAGTAAATTCAGTTAGCTGCTTATTTTCTAACACTAACATTTTAAATGCTCGTGACTAGGATAAATTTTTGAACAACCTGTTACAATAGGAATAGCTTATATATCGAAATTGTGTCATCAAGTTGCTGACAAAATTCATGCACGTTCCAGTGGACCTTATACAATGGTTACACAGCAACCTCTGAAAGGAAAATCCAAACGAGGAGGGCAACGACTAGGAGAAATGGAAGTTTGGGCTCTAGAAGGTTTTGGTGTAACAGAAAAAAGTTTTAGGTTGAATGAATACTAATATGCTGCAACCAACTGGGCTTACGGACTATGGGGTGATCTCATATGCGCATGTGCTTGTAGACCTTAAAGAGACCTTTCATTTCCTTTTCTCAAAAGATTTTGATATGAAACCTATAATACCATTGTGCTTTCTCTTATTTTGCAATATTAGATATTACTACCCACTCCATATAGGTTGAAAATTTAAGCGTTAATTATATTATACAGTCAAGTATACTTATAGAAATCCTTTGCAATTTGTGATCCTCTGACACAAGGTTTAGTATTACTCTGAATGTACCGATTCTTTGTTTGTCTCCAATGAGACCTCAGATATCGAAATTAATAGCATTGTGTTCTTAGTGTACTATATTACCTCAAGATCTTGACAGTTAAGCATGACATTGCATTCTTGTATGATGCTTACTGTTCAACTTGCATTACTTTGCTGTAGAAGATTTTTTTCATGCATCTGCCACTAGGCTTGTGTTTTTGAACAAATTTTCAAGGCATTTTCCAACTCCTCATATCTGTTTATTGTTAAGAAGTTGGAGATGTGAAATTTAGACATACTTTTCAGTTACTTAGCTCTAATACTTTTATACGACCTGGGATGGAAGAGGCTGGATCGTCTCCCAAGGGTAGTTCCCTCTGCCCCGCACAGGACCCAACTCAAACAGTCAATAAGAAAAAGAGTTGGCAACAGCTGACCAGAAAGGGATTTCAATGCAGAGCAGTGAATTGAATTTATTTTTCATCTGGTCAGTATTATTTTTCATCTTTGGCATAGGATCTGTATTCTTTGTTGGGAATAGGATGACTTTTCGTATGTTCGGAATGGGACGAGTATTCTTATGTTCAGAATTGGACGAGTATTCTTATGTTTGGAATGGGTTCAGTATTCTTATGTTCAGAATAAAATTGATTAAATATCAATTGTTGTCAGAGTAACAAGGTTCAACTAAACCTAAATGATTTTATCTGTTTTCAGAAGGGCTGAACCTATTGGAGCAAATTGTCAATGTCAGGTCAACAGATTCACCGAGACATCAACCCTCATTTTTGTTATGTAAATTCTGTGCTCTGAAAACTATGATTGGAGCTCAGATTCACTTGCTTATGGCAGGAAATTGAGTTTCCTAGGAGTTATTCCAACAACTAAATGCCCAACTTTCTTTTGATCAGATCAAAGTAGTGTAAGATGCCGGGAAATGGCTTACCATGCTGCTGGACATTCACAAAGCCTGTGTCGTTCACTATAAGCAAGCGTTCCCTGCACAGGAAGCCACAAATAAATGAGGGCTTTCTATTCAAGCTTGTTTAGCTTCGGTCCCATGCAAACTTTATCAAGCCCAAAGAGTTTCTTGTGGGAGATTGCTATGAGCTCCACAATGCTGTTCTGCAAGTGGCCAATGATAAAGCTACTATAGCTGATGGATTCCCCTATGAATTTTACCAGGCCATGTGGGATAATGTATACATGAAGGCCATCAAAACAGGCCCATTGGATGGCCTTATTAACAAGGTTATCTTCAAATTCATTTGTAAAATTGGGAATCCCTAGTTGGAGGCATGTCTTTTCTCAGTGTCTCAGACAAGATTAATGCCAAGGTCATGGCAATCAAAATCTGTAACATGGTGCTCTTGATTATTAGGTTAGAGCAAATGTATTTCATCAAGAGGAGATACATCTTGGATAATATCTTGGCTGTTTGGAAGGGCATGGAATGGGCTTGAACCTTCTTCCATTTTGCCATCTTTGTTAAAATTGATTTTGAAAAGGTCTATGACAAAACTGAATGGCGATTCATCTTGGCTAGGCTTTGGCCCCAATTTTGTGAGGTCTGTTAATGCTCAATTCAAGGATGCCTTAGCTTGTCTCACTATTAGTGGGCATCAATCTGAAAGGTTTGGTTGGGCCTGTTTACATCGATTTGCCAAGGTTACCATCTTGTGCTATTCCTTTATGTTTCAGCTGATGAAGGATTTGGTTATTTAATGGTTGTCTATGCTTCTAGAGGTCTTGTCAAAGGAATTTCTTTCCCCATAGACTCAAATATGCAATAGCTCAACCACCATTTTGTTGATGACTCGTTTCTCACTTTAATCGAGGAGGTTGTACGGATGAAGACAAAATGCTGTAGAGAGTATTTTCTGCCTTAGGTTCTAGCATTTAGGGAGAGGACCCGGTTGTGGTGCAGGGTCCATTAGTGGAGATAGTAGGTGAAAAGACATTCACCTTTTAAATAACATATTTTGAATGATATGTGAAATTAATATTACCCAACTGTATTGTATTGTATCATTATTATTTAAATATGGAAGCATGAAATGTTGAATAAGACAGTTTTTAAATTGGTCAATATTATCTTATTCATTGATAGAACTAAAAATATATATTAATTTATATACAAGTGTACAAAAACAAAGTCTATACAGTCAACTATTCATTAAGTAATATTTTCATTGTATGTACATCATATCTATTACAGTCACTTCAACAAGTCATTTCTCAAGACTTTCCAAACCAGATCTCAAATATAATGCACTATTTTTGATGTAAGAGTCTTCAATCCCAAGTAAACACCTGCATAACAATAAATGAAATTATGGTCAGGCTCACCTTTCACAGTGTTTAAAAACTCAGTACCATATGAACAATAAATTGTGTAACCAGCTGCATAAAATAATAAAAATGACCAACTAAAATATTATCCATTGGATTAAATCCCAATAAATCTCAACCATTTGATTGAACTATCATAGTGAATCCATGTCAACTAACATCAACCAATCAGAATTTAGGATGATAGAATAAAAGCTGAAGGATGGATTACAATTCCATTTGTTCATGCAGTTTTCATCTCTCAAAGTTGAAGAAGTGAGGAGCAGTGCAGTTCAGGTAAGACACTTATGAATTACAAACTATTTCATAATTCAAGCCCTCTATTTATTTTTTCAGTGTTTGCATATTGCAGCAGAGTTGTATATGCCAATTGCATTTGCTTTAAAGTTTCTGAAGTCTTTTCAACAAATCTAATTTGTGCATATCCTGCCATCATGGCATTCTATGAGACCACGTTTCTTTGAGGAATTCTATCAAACAGTGCACCTACGTTTCCAACAAAAGCATTTTCTGCATATCCTACAGTCATTTTAAGAAACTACAGTTAAGGAAACTCCAACCTGAACCCTTGGCTTATTTCTGTCCATTCAGAATTCTCTCATAAGTGGAGCATACCTACAATACAAGGCGTAATTGAAAACTCAGTTAACTTATATATCTTCTCCATCTGGTTGACCTATTTGTGAAAAAGACCATGGCTACACAAACATAAGGTTAGATTATCTAGGTGGCTTATTTATGAAAACAACGATCATTACACAAACATGAGATCAGGCCATGAGGTCAAAACTGGAGGAGTCACGGCAGAAGTGTCCCCGTGCTAGGAAGGTCCGTTATGCACTCAAACCACTTGTGTACCTAGACATTGTGCACTGTGAAATAAACAAAAATGACATTTACCTTTACCCTTACATAAACAGTAAACGTATTCAACACATTAACAGAATGCCAGTCCAGGAAAATCATATTGTATTCATTTTTCTTAATGTCTTGAATACTTTTATTGTTGAAGTAAGGGTGTCAAATGTAAACTGATCGGGTTGGGGACCAGTTTGTTGTTCCCAGTGAAACAGTGGGACTGCCTAATCAGGATACCCATATCTTCTGTACGTTGCAAAATCATATGCCATGACAGTGCGTGCAAACAACAAATACACTTCTTTGGGAACATATATTCTTCTTCTCTAGTGTATAGTCATCACTGCTATATAGGCATAAGTTTAATTGTATACATAAAAAGATGGAAAGTATTCTAATTACATGTGCAAAATTTATATTGAAAACATAACTTTAAATACAACACTACTGGAATATACAACTCTGTCGGAATATGACCACAACAGCGTTCTATAGTCCAGCAGTGTTGTATATTGCATTTCTGAATTCACTGTATTGTTCATTTTTTCCAGATATCTCATTCTCCAGTTGAAAAGTATTTTTTCCAATCATCACTGTGATATTAGCATAAGTTTTATTGTATACATAGAAATTTGGAAAGTATTATGATCATATGTGAAAATTTTATATTGAAAACATAACTTTAAAAACTACATAGGAAGAGTCCGACGAATACAGTAGTTTGTCAAGCTTTCATTAGAAATATGGAAGGAAAATTTTTAGTTCTATCAATGAATAAGATAATATTGACCAATTTAAAAACTGTCTTATTCAACATTTCATGCTTCCATGTTTACATAATAATAATACAATACAATACAGTCAATGTCTTTCACCCACTATCTCCATTATTGGACCCTGCACCACAACCGGTGCCTATCCCCTAGCAATGCTCACCCACCAGCCGTTAATGTTTTCATTATAAATTTTCCCTTCCATATTTCTAACGACAACTTAGCTTTAACAACTAGGGGAGAGGACCCGGTTGTGGTGCACCCTATCTTTGCACAGTCACCGCGCCACGTCACTGCCACCTGGGCGAGTAAAAACACTATAGATATAGGTATGTACTCTATAGATATAGGTAAAAGAGTAAATAAATGAATAGAAGGATTGTCAAACTCTATAGATATAGGTATGTACCATAATATCTGTTGCATTCATCATACAGAGTGGTAAAATTGTTATCTTCTTTGCAAAATATACATGTCTAACCATTTAAACAACTAGATGAAACCAATCCTTTGCTGAATTGTCGTTAGAAATATGGAAGGGAAAATTTATAGAGTTTAAAGCTAAGTTGTTACCAATCGTTAGAAATATGGAAGGGAAAATTTATAGAGTAAAAACACCACCAATGGATGCAGCACCAAATTCTTGACCTCCAACATTGCACCGCCACCTCACTGCCACCTCTGCGCCACGTGGACGATCCGCGTTTGTGGAGATGTCAAAAAAGTTGGTTTTTTTGCATGGGACCAAGTGTTGTCCACTCGCCGCGCCAGTTGTTGTCCGGGCTACCGCCATGCATTGAATGCTCACCCACCAGCCGTTAATGTTTTCATTATAAATTTTCCCTTCCATATTTCTAACGAACAATATAGTGAATTCTGAAATGCAATATACAACATTGTTGAACTATACAACATTGTGCTCATTTAGTCAAATATACACTGTCTATCCAAGCACTTTCTGTATTCAACATATTCCTAAAAATGAAACAAAATCATTCATATTCTAGCATATTCCAACATTCCTTTTTGGTATATTTATAGTTTCTTTTCCAACAATCATCTTTCATGTTGTGAATCAGGGATTTCATTTACACCATGAGAAAAGGTGCTATTGCTAGAAGATCAAGGAGGCCAAAAGTGAGAGGTGTACAATTATCACATAATTTAAGTGATGAAGAGGATAATTCAGCACCAACTGGTAATGAACCAGAATGTAGAAACCCACCCACTGTCTCGGTTCAAAGAACATCTGCAACAAAGAAGCTTAGTGTCATCCGAGGTTGGACAAAAGAAGATATGGAAAAGGCGATAGATGATGTTGAGTTTAATGGGTTCTCAGTTAGAGCAGCAGCAAAGAAGTATTCCATTCCACCCACATCATTACACTATTGGCTAAATGGTCTCACCCACACAAAGAGGAGGGGTCCTCCAACAGTTCTAACTGAAGAAGAAGAAGAGGAAATTGTTGAATGGTGCAAAGAAATGGCTGATATGGGTCATGGCTTGGAGTTAATGCAGGCTAAAGGCAAATGTTGCTCGGTTTGTGAAACAAGACAAAACCCTTCGAGAGATGAGTTTCTTGGTAAATCATGGTGGGCTGGATTCGAAAACATCATCCAGGACCTTGCAATCCGAACCGCTGAGGGACTTGACAGGGAGAGAGCTTTAAACTTGCGCCCTGCAATAGTAACCAAATTTTATGATAATTTGGCCAAAAGCTATGGAACCTATTCATACGGCGCTCATAAAATGCTGGAATTGTGATGAGACCGGTTTGCGGTGGAAGAAATTGTGGAGTTCGTGTAATTGCAAAGAGGGCGATCGTAATGTTCCAAAGGTAATACCAAAGAGCAGGAGTGGATCACTATATTGTGTTGTGTCAATGCGGCGGGGATGTCAATCCTAGGATTTTATTTGTTCAAGGAAAGAGAATGATAAAGAATTACATTAAAAATTGTGAACTGGAGCATGTATGGCTGCACATCCAAATGCATGGATGATGAAAGGAATTGTTTTTAAATTGGCTATGTCATTTTACACGTTCGATGCAGGGCGGTGTTTCTCCAAATAATAGACACCTATTGATATTTGATGGCCATGGCAGCCATGTAGCATTACAAACTGTGGAGGAGGCAAACAAATTGGGCATTGATTTGATAACACTACCAGCACATACTAGTCATAAGTTGCAACCTCTTGACGTGAGTGTGTTCAGCCCTTTCAAGACATATTTTAGAGCTGAGAGGTCCAAATGGATGGCAGAGAACAAATGTGCAGATGTGAAAAGGAGTGACATTGCTGAGCTTGCAAGTAGAGCCTTAAAAAAGGCACAAACACCATCTAACATAATTGCAGGTTTCAAAAGAACTGGTATTTGGCCATTGAATTATGATGCTCTCCTAAATGACATGGCATGCAGCTAGGCATTTGACATGCAAGGTGAGGAAGATGTTGATCTTTATCACAAACATTTTGAGCCTATCTCAACGAATAAATCATGAATTAAATGACAAAGAAGAGGTGGTACCTGAAACTCAATTCATGCAAAATGTTGACTCTAGAGATGATATGGAAGCAACTGCAACACATGGAGTGGAGCTAAACGGTGCTCTTGGAAACCCAAGTAACATCATCAACAATAAGGAGGGGTCTTGATTTTGTAAGTAATAATTTTGTCCTTGCCAAGTCAAGTTAACTCGCCACAATGGTTAGAGAATGCCATGAAAAACTTGGGTTACAAGCTACCATCCAACATAGAAGATCAAAGCTTAAATCGCCTTCCTTTCTGAAGGCTAGAACAAGAAGTAATAATTCATTACTATGCGGATGTTGGAGATGAGGATGAACAAGACGAAGTCGAATTTCAAGAGGATGCTCAAGAAAATGAAATTAACTTAGAAGTTATGCAACATGAACCTCAACACCACAAGAGACCGAAAACCAAGATGGACGCGATGCGTTACTTTCCCATTTTCTCGACTTCCAAGGGAGATCATAAACAAATTAGATGGTTCTATTAGGCGAGTAGGCATTCACAGATTTTGACCGCACTTTGAGTACATGGAGCTATTGGTTGATGCGGAAAGAAAAAAGGAGGTACAAGCAAAACTAAAGTTACGGAAACAAGAAGTGGCACAAGAAAAAAGGTTCTTAGACTTGCGTGAAAAAAAAAAAAGATTGCGGACAAGCTTGAAAGAGAAAGGGAGAAGCGGGCTAAGGAGAAACGAGAAAGAGATTGAGAAGGAACAAAAGAAAAAAAGGAAAGAGAAAGAGAAGAGGTAGAGGGAACTTGCAAATCAATTAAGGGAATACGAAAAGAGGATGCATGTAAGTTTTGCAATCGATCATGAAAATCGAAGGATTTTTCAAGATCTGATAAATATTCAAGTCCCGGGTTATGCTCAAATTGGAACACCTCCATCTCTTCTTAATAACTCTTATGCAATTCCCTCTTGGTATGTATCACCTCATTTACTTTGTACAAGTTCAAGCGATCCTAGTAGTTCATTTGCAATGCCACCATGGATGCAAGCTTGGCAGGGCAACCAACTCCTCTGTCAACAACAGTGCAAATCCCTTTTCAAGCGGACAACCAAATCCTTTTTCAGCGGGGGGACCGAGATCCTTTATCGGTTGGGCAACCAAATGCTCTGTCAAAAGGATTCTAAATCCCTTTTCGGTTGGCCAATCGAACAACGTATTGGCAAGAAAAAAAATCCAAAAGCGAGTATAGAAAGAGGGCAATATTACTTATACTAACTAAGATATTGAACATGTGCCCGTAAACAATGCTTATTACCCCATATGATGATGGTAGTAATTTTGTTGGTGATACAATTTTGCTAGATGTATTCACCGAAGCCTTCCTATGTAGTCTCTAAAGTTATATAGTGCAATATAAATTTTGCGTATGTAATCAGAATACTTTCCAGCCGTCCATGTATACAATTAAACTTATGTTAATATATCAGTATGATGATGGTCTATATTTTACACCCTATTTGGCGGTGTAATCAGAATACTCATATTAATTTTGCGTATGTAATCAGAATACTTTCCAGGCGTCCATGTATACAATTGAACTTATGTTAATATATCAATATGATGATGCTCTATATTTTACACCCTATTTGGCGGTGTAATCTGAATTCTCATATTAATTTTGCGTATGTAATCAGAATACTTTCCATCGTTCTATGTATACAATTAAACTTATGTTAATATATCAGTATGATTATGCTCACTATTTTAATAGTGCAGTGTTTAAAAACATTAAGGATCATTGCCTGAGTGAGAACCCTCTCATCTCTACCTTTTCTTCTCATCTTCGTAGCAGGCCGAGCCAATGCCGAGGACGAAGTCGGTCAGGAGTGGAGAAAACGCACGCACCCACCGGTCTGCAAGATCCCACGAAATGGTCGCTCGAGCTCTGCAACCGAACACGCCAAAAACCAGACTGAACGAGCTCCGTCTCCATTTCCCATGAAATCCCATGGCGCGTTTTGGCGGTGGCAGGGTCCATAAACCTACCCGCGCGCATTAACGGCTGGTGGGTGAGCATTCAATGCATGGCGGTAGCCCGGACAACAACTGGCGCGTGAATGGCGTGGTGTTTTTACTCGACCAGGTGGCAGTGACGTGGTGCAGTGACTATGCAAAGATAGGGTGCACCACAACCGGTGCAATGCGTTACAGCAATGCAGCCCGTGGGAGCAACATGTATATATGAACCATGGAAGACACTTCAAACATTTAGACTCAAGATCGAGAGAACTAATACGTGATTTTGAGCAATTACAACAGAAAACAATGTAAATGGCAGTAACAGAGAGTGGTAATGCCTATAATTAGACCTAGAAATTGCTTAAAGGGGTAATGACTATACCATATGCTTATTGACAGTAACAGAGAGTGGTAACAGAGAGTGGTAATGACTATACCATATGCTTATTGACAAGCTTACAGCAAATGCAATCATATACAACATAAAAAAAAAGCTATGACAGATGCTATAACATGAAACCAGAATATACACACTCACCTTACAAACATAAAATAAAATTCAATTGAATCTTCTCTTTCAAAATCATGAGAATCACGAACATGAATATACACACGCACCCCCAAAACATGAAACCAACACTTATCTCCCTGCACAAGCACGAGCTCACTACCGTGAGAATCTAAAATCCTGAAGTTGAACTTGCATAACGAGACAAATCAGAACAACCACTCCATGACTCATAAATCAATCAAAGGATTTCAATACTCAATAATTTACAAGAAATCACAGCATGAGAACTTAAACAACAGAACAGTCTGAACTCAAACAACAAAACCTTGACGATAAATCACAAATCACAGCACATCTGATATTCTCCCTTGAATGTGCACCAAATGACTGTGCTGTAAGTACTCTGGGGATAGACTCTCTCTCAAAGGGAATGCTGAATGCAGTAACGGATGGGGTAAAACAAGGAAGAATTACAGATTCCAAGAACTCTTGAAAATGGATGAATGGTCCTGGTGCTAACAAATAATTTTCACACATGATATACGACTAGGCTAGCACAGACTTGAAATGGTGTATAATCAAATGGACTAGCGATACTCAAAAAAGAAAACTTTCCAAACGAGTGAGTTGGATGAATTTTGATTGAAAGATAGTAGTCGTCATGCTAGGCACAAGTGCAAATGACAAGCCTGCCCATTGGCATAGAGACTGTGTGTTAGCATAGACAAAGGCCTTCCAGTCTGCAAGTTAGAAGAGCTGTGTTTTAACTCCAGGAACTCAACCTATGAAGGAGATTAAAGCACAGAGACCTTGAATAAATGTTCCCGCACATGTGCCCAAGGCTTGGTAAAGTCCAATAAAATCAAACACTAAAATTTCACCCAAAAAAACATAGGAAACATGGAAAGCAGAATCAGTAGAGGTATTCAGAGTATTCAGAAGATTTTTGTAGTTAATCACTAATGAGAGCATGTTGCCTTTTTTAGTTGAGGAGGTCTGATACATCTCTCAGGAGTCACAGGTCCTACAGAACCCATGTTAATTATACGAGCATGAACCAAATTTTGTGACATAGAAGGATCCATTTTTTGTGTGCAGTACAAATTAATAGATTAGAAATTATCGTTATAATTCCAATATATTGTGTTACATTAAAAATGAATCAATTCGGGATGACTATTGTTCAATATTTTATAAAAACAATTTATAGGAATCTTTACAGCAACCGAGATATTATCTCTGGTGGTGAGCTTTTATGCCAACCCTCAACAACTTGCAATATTTATTCCTATTATCTAAATCGGTTCTGTCCACAAAAATCTGTCTATAATTAGTCAGTATAAAGGACTACAACAAATGGAAGACCAAACTTTTCCAATCTGAACGCCTAAGGGGCTACAACAACTCTTAATTCTGATCCTATAAACACCAACAAAAATCCATAACAGGACTCGTATAACACTGAAACCTATAGTTAAGAAACCAACCCTCACAGACCTCAAGACTATACCTTTTTACAAGCTTTCTGAAGAAATCAGGCACCCTGGACATCCATACCATGCCCAACACTATCCATTCACAACCCACAAAAGAAAAACCAGAGAGAATTGGTTATTTCACTTCAATCAGCCTAATTGACCCCTCCAAATACTTCATCAACCAAATCACGTAGCCTTTGAATCTCCCCCATGCATTCAGATCCCAAAACATATAATTTTTGCCACCTAAAACATATAATTTTTGCTACCCAAAACAGAAAACAAATTACATTTGTTGCTGCAAACACTGAAAATTGTCACTTTACTGTCCAGATATCACAACACACAGTACCAGAACTAAACACACAGTACCAGAACTAGTATTGTATCTTTTTCGCTGTCCCCCAACACCACGCAACTAGTATTGCATAAACGCATTAAAAGTTACAGTAATCCCATTAACAGTAATAAGCAACTGAACATGAGCTCGCATGGCACCCATAAACCCGAGACTGGCGCTCATAAACAAGACAAATACACCAATGATTTTAAGCTTGGATTTGTAAAATAAGACGGGTGAAAAAACAAATTTCTTTTGCTGAATGGCAAACAACAAACTTTCCATAGTAGTACAGTGTTTAAAAACACTAAGGATCATTGCCTGAGTGAGAACCCTCTCACCTCTGCCTTTTCTTCTCATCTTTGTAGCAGGCCGAGCCAATGCCGAGGATGAAGTCGGTCAGGATTGGAGAAAACGCACGCACCCACCGGTCTGCAAGATCCCACGAAATGGTCGCTCGAGCTCTGCAACCGAACCCGCAAAAAACCAGACTGAACGAGCTCCCTCTCCATTTCCCATGAAATCCAATGGCGCGTTTTGGCGGTGGCAGGGTCCATAAACTTGCCCCGCGCGCATTAACGGCTGGTGGGTGAGCATTGATGCATGGCGGTAGCCGGACAACAATCGGTGCGCGAGTGGACAACACTTGGTCCCATGCAAAAAAAAACTTTTTTGACATCTCCACAAACGCGGATCGTCCACGTGGCGGCGAGGTGGCGGTGTAATCTTTGGAGGTCAAGAATTTGGTCCTCGTAGTGCACCACAACCGGGTCCTCTCCCCTAGTGGGCTAAAACACAATGTTTAGACAATCATTTCTCCCCTTTCCATCTCGACTTGAGCAATATGGATAGAGATGCATTCATTACGGATTTCAAATTTATAGGCATCTAGTTTGCTTTCCAAGCCACTCATGAACCTATGACTTAATGCTATTTAAAGAGTGGAGAAGAAACTTGCCTATTGGGTTCACTAGGTCGCTTTCTTTGGTTGTGAGTTCTAGATTTGTTTTGAGATTCTAGATGCTTCTTATATTTATTATTCTTCATACTAGAGCCTTTCTCCATTCTATAACAACACATGCTAAATGTGTAAAGATTTTGTGGGATTTACTTTGGGCTAAATCTAAAGGAGGTTGAGGCTTTAAATAGAGTGGCTTGGGATTTATGTTGTATCCCAAGAAATGTCGAGGGATGGGCCTACTGGCATCAAAATACAAGGAATAACCCTATTGTTGTAGGAGCACATGGGTTCACGAGCTATTTTGTGTCACCCAAAAATATTTAGAGTTAGCAAATAAAGACTTCTGCAATGTTATGCCACTCCTTAGCAAGTTGTGCAAAGAACATTTATCTTAGTCACTTTGTGGGAGCCGCAAAAGCTTGTCCAATGTTGCACAATATTATGAATGCCACACAAGCTTGCCCAAGCTCCATAACACTAAACTTGTGTAGAACAATTATGGAACCTTACACGGACTATCGATGCTTACCCAATGCCATGATATATTGAAGCCACCAAACATTATCAACGCTACGAAATGTCCCATTCTGTGGGACCATTCCCATTGGCTTCAATGACAAGATACATGTTAGACAAGATTACTTGTCAACATCGATATAATTAACAAAGAATACACATGGTTCTTGATCCATCTATTTTAGCTAGGGACTAATAGAAGGATTTGATTGAGCTCGATCCAACGAAGGAGAACTTTTGGAGTTGGTTAATGGCCTTGAGAGGTGACTTCTACACAAGGAACCTTTTCTTGCTAAAGGCTTCTTGTTCTTCCACTAGAGCTTTTGTGAATCCTAAAAGTTGAGGGGAGTTGTGAACTTGTAAAGGGGAAGGATGAAGAGGAATGCCAAATTCCAAATTAAGGAGTCAAGTGATTGTCCTTAAGGGTGTGAACCAAGTGTGGCTATCTGCAAAAGCTTCATAGAGTCTGCAAGCTCGGGATAGGCCTAGTACTAGAATTCTTAAAAAAATTCTTGCAAAGTTTTATCATAAAACTATAATTGAAGTGTTGAGTCATTGTGTTCGAGTCTATAATTATTTATGCCCGAGATCTTGCTTCGGTGTGGTCTAACTTTGATAGTGGCTATGTGGTGCAAGGTGTCCATTTCATGGGAACATTGGCCATGATTGCATCAATCTAGCATCGGAGAAAGGATTTCAAAGCCCCTGTTGAAATGATTGGTATAGACATCAACCTGGGTTGTGTGAATGATTTTGAGATTTGTTGCTTTCCATACTAGGGGTGTGGGTAGAAGGTAATTGCAAACATCTCCAACACTTGGGTTGTTTGGTAGAATGTGTGAGGTCATAGAATTTTACTATTGAGAGATTGTGAGGAAAAGATGGAATGCAAAGTAGAGTTTGTTGCTAGAGCAAACATAACTCTAAGACTTGCAAACTTCGCTAATGTGATTAGAGGAATGCAAGCTTGTTTGGAGGCCATGGAAATTGCACAATGTAGAAGAGTTGATGAAAATGAAAATGACAATGAACAAGAAGCGAGAGCACCTACGAATCAAGAAGTTGCGGCAAAGTATATATATGAGCAAGAGGATCAATTCTTGTGAGCAATCATGAGGATTGGACATAAGTCGTGAATAGAAGTTCCATGCTATTTTGGGAACATAGACCCAAAATATTTTATTGATTGGATCACATTAATGGAGAAATACTTTATGAAGGTGTAAAAGATAACAAGAATGCGATATTTGCGAGTACCAAGTTGAAAAGACGTGCATCCTTGCAGTGGGATCATGTGTAGATTGAGAGAGTTCAAAAGGCACTAATAAGCTTAAGAAGTGGGATCAAATAATGACAATGTTGAAGACTATGTTCACGCTTGTAGATTACTTGGTCCCATTTGGTCAAGCAGGTTGTAAAATTTGCGTTAGAAAGCACCAAGTGTGAAGAAGTACACTGAGGAGTTCTATCAACTCAACATCAAAGTTGGACATGTGGAGAATGACACAAAAGATCTCAAGATATATCAATGGATTGTGTATTTCCATTCAAGATGAACTCAATATGGTTAGGATGATATTTGTGCATGAAGCTTATACGTTTGTGTTGAAGGTGGAGGAAAAGTTGTCTCAAAGACAACAAAGAACCCCACGAGGAAAAGGAAATTTCCCATACAAAGGTGGAATTTTGCATAGTGATGCACAAAATCATTTGTATGAGAGAGAGACAAGTAGCTCACATGAGCAACGTCATGTGTAGAGAGGTGGAGGTATATCTTTGTCTTGAGGAAAAGGACACAAAAGGGAATTTAGTGGAACTTGTTTCCGTTGTGGAGAGAGTGGATGTAATGCATTTGAGTGTCCATAAGTCACACAAAATAATGGTAGTAGATGGAATGGTGCTCGCAATCATGTTGCTCAACATGTGGATGCAAAAAGTCATACGTCAACTAAGTAACATAGAGGAGCCGAAATGTGGAGCACTCATGATGAAGAGTGTATTTTTGAAGCTCGCAGAGAAGAAGAAAATGTGCTCACGTAGGGAAAGAATTTGTTCAAAACCATTTGCAATTTTGGAGGTAAGTGATGTAAGGTCATTGTTAATAGTACTAACACTGATAATTTTGTTTCTAGTGTGATGGTTAAAAACTTGACCAAGATAAATGTGCACCAGTCTTGTATAAAGTATCGTGGTTGTTGAATGGGCATTAGTTGCTTGTAAATGAGCAATGCAAAGTGTATATCAAGGTTGACACATGAAAAAGAAGTCCGATGTGAAGTAATTCCCATGGGTGTATGTCATGTGTTGTTGGGGAGACCTTGCAATACGACAAACAAGTGGTTCATGATGACCGTGCAAATACCTACACATTGATGAAAGAAAAACATAAGTGCACTCAAAGCCCTCAAGGACTAAAGTGTAGAAGTTGAGAGGAGTATTTAGATATTGCCAATTTTGGGAAAGGAGTTCTTGAGTATTGTGAAGGGGGAATGTTTTGTGTTCATTCCAAGGCTCGCGCAAAAATGCAGAGGAAGGCAAAGCCACAAAATAGAGGAGATTGAATATTCCGGATGGTTTACCACCTAAGTGCAATGTTAGTCATCATATGGACTTAATACCAAGGGCTAATTTACCTAACAAGGTCACATATATGTTAATGCCTAGGGAGAATGAGAAGACGAGGAAGCAAATACATGATTTTCTTAACATAGGGTTGATCGGAGATTCTATGAGCTGTGTGTAGTACCCACAATATATGCACCAAAGAAAGGAGAAGAATGGAGAATATGCAGTGATTCAAAAGCCATCAACAAGATTACTATAAGTACATATTTCTATTGTTGTGCATGAATGATTTGATGGATTGTTTGAGTGGAGAAAGTGCTTTACAAAATTGGATATGAAGAGTGGGTATCACCAAATTAGAATTAGGGAAAGAGATGAGCGGCATACCACTTTCAAAATGTAGGATGAATTCTATGAGTGGTTGGTCATGCCATCTGGGTTAACCAACACACCAAACACGTTGATGTGGTTAATGAATGAAGTGTTGAAGCCTTTTCTAGGTAAGTTTGTCATCGTTGATCCGGATGACATACTAGTTTTCAATAAAATGCAAGAAGAGCACTTGGTCTATTTGCGGAAAGTGTTAATAGTGTTTCATGCGAGAGGAGAAGCTATCAATGCATTTGAAGAAATGAATTTTTATGCGGAGGTAGTATACTTGAGATTTGTAATATCTCAAGAAGGGTTGAAAATTGTAGTCATTTTTACCCCTATCACAAAATAAAGAAACCCCATGCACGCCGACCTATCACCCAACGGATGTTGGGCGCTCACCCGAGGCATGTGCGGGTGCCGAGTCTCTCTTTTATGTGAGTTTAGTGGGAAACATCATCATCTATGATTTGTGCTTAAGAGATTTAAAAGGAGTTAAGACATTCAAGAACCATAGAGCTCAGAATGACCTCTAGATCCTTGTAGTCATTACAGACAAAAAGTACTTAACAGATTATATAACTTGTACCATAACAGAAAGAAGTATACAAGCATCCATACTTAGCATAAACATAAATGAAAGAGAACCTATGAGAAAGACGTATGCATCATAATCATTGATATTCATATTCATATAACTGGTAACCTCATTACATCCATGGAGCCATTACAGAATGTCACAGAGAAATAGACCACAATCATGCATTACAACTGGACTAATGTAGCTAGGCTATCAAAAGAAAAATTGCAATCCCCATACCCATTATACATTCTTTCCCAAATACCATTATCCACTAACAGAGTTCTTGCAGTATTTCTACAGAGCTCCGCCCTCTTCTAGTTCTCTCTCTGTTTACTCTGCAGGTGCTTGTATTTATAGCCTTTCTAGGCTGCCAACTCATCCTCTAGCGCCCTCAGATCTGATGCCAAGTGTCTGAATGTGGTCCTCCATGCGAGCATGCTCTCCCAAGCCTGAGCTTTCCACTTTTCACCATGATGTGCTTCTAGAAGCTTCTACTATAGGCATGCTCCTTCCAGGCCAACTGCCGCTAGGCTGACACCTTATCCACTCAACATGCGCAATCGGGTCATGCTTTTCACGTGTTCTGTCCCGAACGCCCAATTTGGCTAAGTCCCAAACCCTTGGTTTTGTCCGCAGCACGCCACGGGCTTCCTTAAACCCTTTTCTTAAACCCTGCCCTATGCGCTTTGTCCTTGTGCGCCTCTCTTCAACTAGGACCTGCGCGCCTATGCGCCTTTTGTACTTAGCCAACATTCTAGGGGCCCAACATCACCCCACACTACGCCTGTTCTCCGTCCACGGGAACACTTCTCTAGTGAAAGAAAGAATACAACAGGCTTATGCCTTGGAACAAGAATAAGGGGATGAAAGAATGGGGAAAGAAGAAAGAATGGGAGAGTGAAGGAATCACTGCAACAAGCTAGGAAAATCCTTTTGCAAGTCAGCCTCCAACTTGTTCTAGGCATTGACTTCTTCCTGCGCTCTCTGACAGAGGTCACCGACCAGGGCGCTCACCTCCCCAAAATTTAGTCCATCTCCTCAGCGCTCATGGTATCAGTGATTTTCTCCAACTCCTTGCCTATATCCTCCAACGCATGTCCATTCTTCGTGTAATACGTGGATATAGTTCCTTCAACTGGTTTTTGATTGAACCCCTTAAGGTTTCAATGGCTTCAGATTTCCTCTCGACCTCGGCAAGGATTTTATCCCTTTCCGCCCTATTTCCCTTGTTCTTCTCCTGAACTCCTTGAGTTCTACTTCATGAGTGGCGACCAAGGCGCCTGCCACTTTGTCTTTGTTCACGCAATTGTTGTATGTGGCCTCAATAGTCTGGGAAGCATCCCTTACATTAGCAAGAACCTTGTTGTATTCCATGACGAGCGCTACGATCTTCAACTTATCCTCTTTCTCTAGGCGCGCGGCAACTTCTTCTGCAGACTCCAAGGCTAGCGGTTGTCTTTCCATGGTGAGGACCCTTGTTAAATCCTCTAGGCATCCCAAGGCAGATCCATATTTCGTGCAAGGCGATGCTAGGTCCGGATGCTTCAATACTATAGCCTCATTGATGGATTCCACCTTCTTGTACACAACGCATACCTTAGCCTTTTCATCCTTCAATTCACGCTGCCACTGGGCGCTGATCAACTTCTCCTGGCTTAGCTCCTTTGTCATTGCAGCTAGCTCTTCCTCTTTCTTCTTTAGCTCCCCTTCCAGATCTCTGATCCTATCATTCTACCCGAAGAGTCTAGCTTCGATCTCAACGAGACTTTGTTGAGCGCGTTGCACAGTTGTTCATCCGAGAGCTGTGGGTATCCACCACTGGGTTGTCTTCTCTTGGTCCTGCAATGTTATTATTGCCCCGTGGCTTACCTCAAACTTTGGCTCATCAAGGTGGGACTCTATTGCCCATGAGAGCATCTTCCTTGTCTGCGGATATGCAACCTCCTGTCAAAAGATGACATTGCTACAAGCTCCTCTGCCGGAATAGTACTTTGGAACCGCGCACGGAACACTTTCTTGGGGTCATCAATATAACCCATCTCCGGCCTCTCCCCCTCTGCGCCTTCCTCCCGTGTGCATACCCTTAGGTATACTTACAATCAAAATGGGGCCTCTAGTGCTGCCGTGTTCCTCTTCTGCGCTCTCCTCCTTCTCCTTGTTCAACACTGGCTCAACGTTGTGTTCCAATTTGTCCTCCACCATGGTCTCAATATTCTTGGTCTCTTCTCCTTCTGCCACCTTGGTTGTATGTTCTGCGCAGAGCTTGGAGACTCTTGCTTCTACGCGCTAGCTTCCTCACCTTTTCCCATGTCCTGGGCACCTTCTCCTACCTGGCTATCCTTGCGCCGTACGAAAAGGAACCCTGTTCTTCTTCTCCACCTTCCTCCTCTGAATCATGTACATTGAAGACGGTGGCCCTCGATCTTTCCCGGGGTCCTCTTCCCCACTTACTTCTTCTCCACTCTCGTCCTCTTCGCTCTCATCTTTTTCTCCTATGCACTTGTCTAAATTCTCAGTCTCTTCCAAGACGGTCTCTTCTTCTACCCTCTGCTTCTTCCTAACCGGAGATTCCGGTGTAGGTGACTCCATTTCTTCCTCTCCTGATGACTCCTTATCTGATGGATTTTCTAGCTCTGAGTCTTCTCTTTTACTATGGGCCTCTTCTTCGCACGTACATACTGGTTCTGGCGCTTGTCCCGGGAACCTATTGCATGTGTCTCCACCACACTTGGTATTTTCTTTTCTGGCTCTTTTTCCTCCCGTTTGGGTCGCGAGTCTCTTCCTACCAGTTGGATCTTGAGGTATAGATACCTCGTTCTCCAGATATGTGCCCTTCTCAGACTTGGGTCTTATGCGGATGTACACGCGTCTTTGCGGATCCTTCTGCAATGGGCAGAGTCATGGGCCTTGTCATTTGAACTTCATGCGACACGTACCACTCCACGTACGCGCGCTTGTCATGGGTAGACCAACCCTTTGCACATTTCCTTGTGGTCCTGGTCCAAATTACCAAGGTCCAACTTAAACTTCTTGGACTCCCTGAACCTAGTTTACTCCCGCTTGGAAGTATTGAGCTGTGAAGGCAAAGGGGAGCTTGCACCATGGGCTCCATGTCTCATCTAACAGTTTGAATCTACCCAGGTAGAAATGCTGGTACACAACAAATTCCGCTTCTCCCCTAGTGGTTGTTGGCAGTTGTTTGGGAATTCTCCATTCCGCCTCGAACGCATTCCTTAGGCGCGTATACCATTTTTCCAAGCGTGCCTTGTGCACAGTTGTCATAGTGTCACAAGCATATTTTTCAAACCTCTTTGCGAGTGAGGGGTCTTCAAGAGGTACTCCCACACGAACTTGTCCGATGCATCCGGTACCCGATCTCCAAAACACAATGGTTAATAAGACATTGCCAAAAAGGATCCTATCGCCTTCCTTCGTGCAGCTGATAATCTCATCCGCGATGAATGCAGACAAGTTGTAGATGGTGCCCTCTGAAATTTTCCTGCAAACATTCAACCATGGCTTATTAACCTGGGTCCATCTCTCCTGGCCATTTAACTTTGACACCAGGTGCGCGACCATCTTCATTACCGGATCCTTAATGTCTGCGACATCATAATACCTTGACCCCTTCTTGTATGCATAAGTGGCGATAGTTTCCTTAATCACTTCTTTGTCGGTCAAGTCATCCTCCAAACCATCTCCTTCACAGATGAGGCATGTGAAATGTGAAATGAGCTGAGGGGTTATGCGCATCTTGCGCCCTGCAAAGTGGAAGTAGTCCTCATGCACGCATGACATCAGCCATTGATATAAGTACTCAGGTTTCCCGAAGTAGGGCAACTCAAAGAGTTGTAATAACCCTGCCTTCTCCAACTTAACCTTCACATCATCATTATAAATGGGCAAACCTTTTGGTGTCCTTTTGTTTGTTGGGTGCACTAACTCCAATGCCATCTCCTTCTCGATTGTGCTTGTCCGATGATTATAGTCATTCACAGACATGTTCCTCAGATGGGACTCCCACTCCTTCCCCAACAACACTCCATCTGGGTACTGCATTTCTACATACCACTCCTCATTTGTGCATGCGTCAGTTTCTTGTTGCTTACCCTTGCCCTTTCCCTTTCCCTTCTTGGGTGTGCTAACTGGTTTCTTAGGTGCCATTATCTAGGTCTACTTCAATCACTCGTGTTACTCTGTTCTTCCGCTCTCTCCAACCTTAGATCTTGAACTTGTGAAGAAAGTTCCTTAACCCCGTGCCCTAGTTCTTCAAACCCTAACTGGGATACTCCTTTCACAAGACAACACCTTCTCCCACTTTTCCTATGCCCGTGAAATCCTTTCCTCCTGGTTCGCAAATCCAAACTAGTTACTCACGCTTCAATTTCTCCAAATGTTTCTTCACATGGATCAGTTTTTTGGAAGCCCTAGTTTGCAAAGGTGCAAAAGCGCTTCTTTCTCTTTATACGCAAAGTGAATAATGAAGTGCCTCAACCCCTTTATTTATAGTTTTTCCCTTTTTAAGCATTAAGTGCTACTTCACCTACCACCATACTTTTAACATTTAATGCAACTTTTTCAAACAAAGCCCGACTTCAGCGCTTTCCCTCATGCGCCCAAACCTACGCGAACAATCCTCCAACCTTCTGGTGCGCAACCAATCCAACATGATAGAAGACTCTTGCGCACAGCGTAACCAATGCACCAAGGCACTTCTTCTGTCCTGATTTTTGCTCTCGCCTACCTCGTGTTGCTTATGCACTTTTCCCTTCTTTGTACGTGGGATCTGAAAGTAGCTTTTATCTTGGCACCAACCATCCTTTTTCCATCTTTTCTTTCCAAGCACCTCTTTCAATAGGGCCATTCAACTGGGTTTTTCAACACAAACTTCCTTGGCATTTTAACCATGCTCTCCTTCACATTACTCCACCCCACACTAAAACGATGTGTGGTCCTCTGCGCACTCAAAAATTCTCAAAAATAGTAATAAGGTTACCGGCGCCCAAGGCGCAAAACAAAACAACAATGTGAAAGGGAAACATAAGAAAAGAAATGCATAAAGGAAAATTTGAACTAACTAGCAAAACTGCCTTATTTACAAACATCAAGAAAACTTATTTATAGTAGGGCTTCAGCCTACTCCCGTTGAAGTGTCCAGTAATTTCGCTCCATCCATTGCTTGTAATCGCACACGCCCAAATCAAGGATGTACAAAATTTTATAGGGACCGAACCAATGGACCTTCAACTTCCCAGGATGGCGCATAAACTTAGAATCATATAGTAAGACCATCTGCACAACCTCAAACTTCTTGTTTCTGATGTGGCGATCGTGCCATGCTTTTTGCTTTGATTTTTCTATTGTTTGACTCCACCTGGCGAGTGATTGTCTCTCATCCAACTTCATTAGTTTGTCTATTCTTTCTTCCAGCTTGCTCATCATCACCCAACCCTCCTACGTGCATGCGCTATTCGCAGAGAAGGTAACATGAATTCAACCGGCAGAACAACTTCCGCACCAAACACCAATTAAATGGTGTGGCTTTGTTCAACCTTTTATAAGTTGTCCTATAAGCCCATAATACTACTGATACTTTGTCATCCCAATCTTGTCTTCCGACATCAAAAATTTTGGTTAGGGTATGACTCAGTATTTTGTTGAATGCTTCTGCGGTTCCATTTGCTTGTGGGTGATAGGGGTAGTCTTGTGATGAGCCACCATGAAATCTGCTAACAGGATCCTCACGGTCTCATTTAAGAAATGCGTACCCCTATCGGGTTAAACTCAAAGGACATCCATACCTTGTGATAATGTTCTCCAACAAGAATCTTGCCACTGGGTTTGCTGTGTGCGGTCTTTAGTTGGGGTTGCCTCTGCCCACCTTGTCAAATAGTCCATGCAAGTGATGACATAGCGTGACCCAGTCCTATGCGTCGTTGGTGCAATAGGATCTAAAAAGTCTATTGTCCACTTCTCAAAAGCTTCCGCGCTAGGTATAGGGCCCAAAGGCATTTCATCACTCTTTCCTGGCTTGCCAATGCACTGACAATGGTCACACACTTTACAATAGTCTTTATAATCCTTGTTTAGGGTTTCCCACCACAATCCTAACATTAATATCTTATGCGCGGTGGTGTCACCTGCATAATTCCCACCCGCACTTCCTCTCGTGTGCTTCCTCCATGATGGCGAGGTGCTCATGCTCTAATACACACCTACGCAAAACTTCATCACGTCCCAACTTGTATAAGTCTCCACTGATCAACATGTAGGGCGCGACGCGTATGGCGAGTTGCTTCTTCTCTAATGCCTTCATTCCTTTTGGTGCCACACCTTCCTTTAAAAATACCGCAATCTCCTCCAAATTTGAGGGCGTGCGCCGCAACCTAAACAATTGCACATCTAGCATTGTCTCCTCAATACTCTGCACGTCCTCCCTTGAATCAATTCTTGATAGATGATCAGGCCTACAATTATTTTTTCTAGGCTTCACAACTACCGTAAACTCAAACTCTTGAAATAATAGCACCCACCGACATATGCGCCCTTGTAGAATGGGATTGTTCACTAAATACTTTAATGCCATGTGGTCGGTGTAAAATACAAAGGGTGTTTCAAAGAGAGATCTTTGCGCCTCGAATTTGAAAAGTGTGTAGATCATCGACAATGCTTCCCGCTCGGTCGTGGTGTAATTCTCTTTCTCTTGGTGTCAACTTCCTCGCTTTGCAAAACACAGAGGATGATCAAAAATTCTTTCACCTGGCTGTGCAAACACTTGCTCCAATGGCCGCTCCTGAGGCATCTACATGGACATGGAAAGGCTTGTCCCAAGAGGGAAAACATAATATATGTGCGGTGACAAGCCTATCCTTTAATGTATCAAACGCCCTCTCAAGCGCTTCTCCCCAATGGAAGACACTTTTATGTCTCGAGTAGCTCCTCTAAAGGCGTGGTGATCTTGACATGCCCTTTGATGAATTTCTGTAATAACTTGTATGCCCAAGGAATCCGCGCATTGCGCTCTGGCAAAGAGGCTCCCCTAACCCCACAATAATCGCTAACTTTGGTAGATCTACCAACAAGCCCTCCTTACATATGATATGCCTCAATAACGTCCCCAAACGGTGTAGTAAATACACACTTTTAATGTTGAGAGATATCCTTAACTCGCCGACATCTCTCAAACATCAACCTCAATTTATCACAATGGTCTTTTACCAGCCCATATATTGTCCAATCATCCAAATAAACTCAAGGAATTTGTGGATGAAGTCCTGAACGCGTGAACCACTATGCGCGAAAAAACATCATGCACATTCTTCAACCCAAAGGGCATGACCGTGTATGCAAAAACTTCCCCATTCAAAGTGGCGAAAGTTGTCTTCTCCTAACCTTCCTTTGCAATCCGGACTCGGTGGTACCCCAAAAATCCATCCGTAAAGGAATAGATTTCGCTCCAATGACTCCTTCCAAAATATCTTCAGTGAAGGGGGTTGGAAAAGGATCGATGACACAAATTGCGTTCAGCTCCCTATAATCCACGCAAATCCTAATCCGCCCATCCTTCTTGATGTTGATTACCATCAGACTTATCCATTCCAATTCTTCCACTGCTTCAATGATCCCAGAAGCTATCATTTTGTCTATCTCCTCCTTAACCTTTACGCGTAAATTGGGATTCATTTAGTAGGGTCTCTTCCTGACCGGCGCACACCATCCTTCAACTTTATCCTCATCTCCCCCAAGGAATGGTGGATGCCTTTGAGCTCATGGTACCCGCGCAGAATAAATCCTCAAATTCGTGCAGGCAATGTATCAATGATCTTAGAGACTTCCTTCTCCGACCAAGTAATCTCCATAATAGTTTCCTTAGGTTCTTCAACTAAACCGATGTTAACCTTCTTTGTCTTTAAGGGCTCATGGTAGGCGCGCGCGAGTATCAGCATTGTCCACTACCTCGTGCGTCCCTACAAAATGGCTAACATCCAAGCTTTCTGCTTCCTCCCCATCAATCACATACACCAACTTCCCTTTCTCCTTTTCCAAACACGCGTGCTCAAGTTGTAACTCTTATGTTTCCTCTACTTCCTCTTCAAAGCGCACTTCCAAACCTGGTTCACCTAGCAATTCCAACAACCTATCTTCTACCATGGCACTATCCCCCATGATAAGGTGCTTAACAACTTGCAATGCCTTACCAACTGATGGCTTGGTACTTCAATATTCAAACGTTTGAATGAGGTCAGCTGCTAGCTCTTGTCAATTCCTTGTCGATGACATGTTTATGAATGAATGTACTACGCGCGTGCAACCCTGCAGTGTAGAATACAACTTGTGCACCCAAAGGGATGGTGGCAAAGCTTCCATGCCTTCTCTCCAAATCCTCTCACACTCCTGGGTTTAGAAAGAGGTGGGATCCTTCCCATGGTAGTCCTTGATGGCGGTGGCATGTTGCTCCTGGAGAATCTGACAGAGAGAGCAATTCTTACCTCGCGTGATTCCAAAAGGATCTCCCGATGTGTAGCCCACCATCGTGCTATTGTCAGGCCGAGCATGACATAACTTAGCATCCCTCTCTGTTCCTTCTCCTCCTTCCACCGAGCTTCCATTTCCCGCAAAAAGATCTCGGGAAGGCTCCTCCCGAATACCTAGGAAGCTCCTTTCCTCCTAGGGCCGATGCGTGCGTGCTTTGTTACCTTTGTTACCAATCCTCTCAACCGCCGTCCGATCAATTCATAAGTCACATGCGCCCAATTATCACATGCTAGGTTGGTGGTGTCACTTATTGACTGAGCATCCTCAAACTGGATAACTTCGTGATAGGATGGATTATCTCTGGGTCCCTGATTGAGCGCACATATATCCTATCCATAACTTCTTCTCCCAAAGGTTCAAGATAGGCGTCGACTTCCCATCAGCCAAAGGTATAATAACCCGCTCCTCCTTATTTTCAAAGCTGATGTACCCCTTGTTGAACCGAAGGTCCACATTGTTCTTGTAACACCATGGGCGCCCAAGTAGTGCTGGAAAATTGTCTGCCTCGATGAGCGCCAAGACTTCGAAGTCCCTAGTAAACTTAGCTCCCTGGATAGTGATAGCTACATCCTTTAAGACACCGATGGGCATTGCCTTAGTCTTGTTTGCCATATACAACACATTCGAAGATGGCTGTAATGCAGGTCTTCCCATCTGATGCCATGCATCCAGAGTTAGAACATTGACCTCCGCGCCTGTGTCAATGAGGATATTACTAAGGAGCCATCCATCTACAACTGCATTCAATGTGATCTCCTTGTCATAGTCAAGGCTGTGAGGGGGAAGGTTTGCGTGCAAGACCTACCTCTCGTGCTCTCCTCCGGCGCGTGGTACCTTCTCTCTCAACCATGATCCTAGCAAGGGAATAATATTCTCTTGCCTTAGCATTTTACATACTTCCTTGACCTCATCCAGGTCATCCCTTGGCGCCTCGACTCTCCTTCCTTGTTCCTCCCTCCTGGACTGCTCCTTTAGACACTAGATCTCCCCTTGTAAACTCCAAATGACATCCATGGTGTCTTGATATACCTCCTTTTGACGCAAGGTCTGGGTACTTTCCATGAACTACTTCCTCCTTGAAACCAAGTTCTTCTGCCTTGGTATCTCTTTTGCACGCACGCGCGCTTCTGCTTCTTGTTATTACAAAAGCGGCTCCAAACTTGCATCTCGTGTTACCCGTGGCATCCACTGCGTGTCTGTCTTTTTAATGCTGACCATTGTAGTGCCCTTGTCTTTCCGGTGATGCTTTGATTCATGTGCTCAAACAACTCGGGAACTCCTCATACTTGTGCTTCTTTCCGCACCATGAGCACTGCAACAGTCCAGGCACTCTCGTTTGTAATGCTTTGTAGACCCACAATTGAAACAGGTTCCATGCACGAATTCAGTCCTTCCTCCCCCAGTTACCACGACCACGGAATCCTCCTCAAAAACCCCTTCCGTGTGCGCCTTCATCTGCGCGCTCCTCATAACGGTGATCATCACCCTTGGAACTACTGGCAATGTTGGTCTGGCACACCCCATGATCAATGGCCTCATGGATCTTGATCAATGAGCCTACAATCCTTAGTATCATGGGTTGTAGAGTGCAAATCTTATAGTAGCAAGACACATTCTTCCGGATTGTGCCTGTAACAAGGGCCATCTACTTGCATCATGGTCCCCACGACAAATTTCACAGTCTACTATCACGACACATATCGTCCTCCAGGGGCAATTATCCTTGACATGTCCCTCTACTTCACAATCTGTGCACCATAAACCATTATGAGTCTCATGGGCTAAGTTCGCAGACAACTTCTCCAACTGCTTAGCCATAACAACAATTTGAGCCTCCAGAACAAGCTAACACCGTGATCAATACTACCAACATCCTCGGCGTGTAGAGCGCCTTCTAATGCCTCACGCGGGTCTGTGAAAGTTTTATGAGATAAGGCCCTTCTAAAAGGTGTGATCAATCCTCCAACAAACCACTAAGCATGTTGTGAAGGGTGAATATCATATGATAATTTAGACAAGAGATTTTTAAAGCGCGCATCATACTCTCGCACACTCTCTATCATTCCTTGTTGAATCTCCTTCAAAGCGCTGATGCTCTTCTGTTCAAACTTAGGGATGTGGAATTCTGCCAAGAATGCGTTCTTTAAAGCAGTATAATCCACCACTATTTGATGAGGGTCATATTTCCTATACCAGCTATGCGCGCGCCCTTACAACATGGTTGTAAACTGACTAGCCTTCCGCTCCGGGGTTGTGATACCCTTTGCACGCCATAGCAGTTCACACTTGTGAACATGTTCTCGCAACATCCTCAATACCTCTGTAATCTAGCAAGTGTAACGACATCTCAAAGAAGACTTGAGGGGTGGCTAGGGCCCTTATCCTCCTGAGCTAGAGCCTTGGTTCCCTCCGGTGTTTCCTCCGCCGCCGGATCCACCAGTGTCCTGCCTCTGAGCCAGCCACTGAACCACTAGGTCCACTGTGTCCACCAGTGCCCCGACCCACTAGGTCCTATAGTAGTCGTGCCAAGTGTTCCCATAGTTCCACTGAACTATGCACCGATGGTCTATGATAGTGCCCCACTACCACTATTGTACCCCGTGCCACTCCCAGACGCAAGACCGAAGGCTTGTATACTGGCTCTTTGTCCAAAGACTCCTTTGAATATTGGAATATGTGTAGCCATAGAAGTGGGAACTGAAAAATTGTACGTCCTAGGCGCAGATCTGTCACTTCCAACTGAGTCCAACTGGGTCAATGATACTTCTTCCTTGTTCGGAAAACCAAGTGCCGGGTTTGGTCACATGGTGGGTTCAGATACGTGCCAACGACTCTTCTTTCTCTACACAACGAACTCTCATCGAAGCCAAAGGGGTCTCTCTTACGCACTTGCCAAGATGGGGTAAAGACAGACTTTCAGTTCCACGTTCTCGCGTGAACCTCAACTCCTTCCCGCAACGTCTGTCTCCATAGATCCATCACACTTGTAGCCTCGCATCGTCTAGCAATCTCCCTTTCACGTGCTTCACTATACTTGAGCCGTCTCTCCTCCCTTTCCTTCTCCGTCGTAATATCTGCCATCTTCCTCCACCCTAGCTCTCTCTCGGCAATGGCGCTCGAATGGTTTAGCCAGCCATTGGAAATGCCTCTAAACCCAAAGTAACAACCAGGATCTTCATTGCCAGAGGGATAACACGTAGAAATGATCCTCTGGGCTCCCACATAAATTCAAACTCAACAACTTCTGGCAAGAATATGTGGAAATAGCGTACTCCAAAGTGTAGCTAGTCAACACACCTTCCCACCAATGATCCTGCAACCTCTCGTAATCTTCTTGGGTCCACACGCGCGATCTAGAATACCAACTGACTTGATCTAGACGCATACGCCGATAGCCATTCATACAACTCTACTTGGGAAACAACATAAAAATGTTTCATATAAATCATGGTAGATGTTCTCTTCTACCCATTTACGTGCATCAAACTCGAGTCCAGTGTTGAATCTCTCGAGCAAATTCATTCTCTCGTGCTCTTGAACCATGATTAAACACTTTCTAGAGTTAAACGCTTCTATCATTGCTCATTACCCAAATCATGATGTATGCCATTTCCCACTACAACTTCAAAAGAGTTCCCGGAAATGGAACCAAGATGTAGTCATTTTTACCCCTATCACAAAAGAAAGGAACCCCATGCGCGCCAGCCTATCACCCAACAGATGTTGGGCGCTCACCCGAGGCACGCACGGGTGCCGAGTCTCTCTTTTATGTGAGTTTAGTGGGAAACATCATCATCTATGATTTGTGCTTAAGAGATTTAAAAGGATTTAAGACATTCAAGAACCATAGAGCTCAGAACGGCCTCTAGATCCTTGTAGTCATTACAGACGGAAAGTACTTAACATATTATATAACTTGTACCATAACAAAAAGAAGTATACAAACATCCATACTTAGCATAAACATAAATGAAAGAGAACCTATGAGAAATACGTATGCATCAGAATCATTGATATTCATATTCATATAACTGGTAACCTCATTACATCCATGGAGCCATTACAGAATGTCACAGAGAAACAGACCGCAGTCATGCATTACAACTGGACTAATGTAGCTAGGCTATCAAAAGAAAAATTACAATCCCCATACCCATTATACATTCTTTCCCAAATACCATTATCCATTAATAGAGTTCTTGTAGTATTTCTATAGAGCTCCGCCCTCTTCTAGTTCTCTCTATGTTTACTCTGTAGGTGCTTGTATTTATAGCCTTTCTAGGCTGCCAACTCATCCTCTAGCGCCCTTAAATCCGATGCCAAGTGTCTGAATGTGGTCCTCCATGCGAGCATGCTCTCCTAGGCCTGAGCTTTCCACTTTTCACTATGATGTGCTTCTAGAAGCTTCTACCATAGGCATGCTCCTTCCTAGGCCAACTCTCACCAAGCTGGCACCTTATCCACTCAAAGATGCACAAAAGGTCATGCTTTTCACGTGTTTTGTCCCGAACGCCCAATTTGGCTAAGTCCTGAACCCTTGGTTCTGTCCGCATGCGCCACGAGCTTTCTTAAACCCTTTTCTTAAACCCTGCCCTGCGCGCTTTGTCCTTGCGCACCTCTCTTCAACTAGGACTTGCGCGCCTACGCGCTTTTTGTACTTAGCCAACATTCTAGGGGCCCAACAAAAATGGACTCGAGAAGGTATGGACTATAGTGGATTGCACTTCACCCAAGATTGTCATGAAGGCACAATGCTTCCATGGAAATTGTGAGCTTCATAGAAGTTCATTAGAGGATTCAATGAGATTTGCTCACCAATCACATAGATGATGCGGAAGGACAATAGGGAGTTTCTGTAGTTTGCAGATGCAAAGTATGCATTCTAGAAGTTGAAGGAGAAGGTCACACATAAGCTAGTGTTGGTCTTTCCTGATTTCAATGAAGTATTTCAAGTTGATTACGATGTTAGTGGAGTGGCCATTGGATTTGTGATGAGTTGGGAAGGAAGACTTATCACTTATTTTAGTGAGGAACAGGGGCAAAGTGAAGAAGATATCTAGTTTATGACCAAGAGTTTTATGCCATTATGCAAGCTTTGAAGAAATGTAGGCATTTTTTTTTCCGAAGGAGTATGTTTTATATACAAACCATCAACCATTGTAATTCATCAATACCTAAGGAAGTTGAATCAAATACACATGAAATGGGTCAAATTCTTAGTGTTACTCATTTGTCTTGAAGCCCATAAGTCGGAAGTCAAATAGAGTTGTAAATGCACCGAGTAGGAGATGTGTCTTATTGACAAATATGCAAGTGTAGTAGGGTTTGAGGTGATGAAGGCGCTCAATTCTAGAAGTTGAAGGAGAAGGTAACACATAAGCTAGTGTTGGTCTTTCCCGATTTCAATGAAGTATTTCAAGTTGATTACGATGTTAGTGGAGTGGCCATTGGATTTGTGATGAGTTGGGAAGGAAGACTTATCGCTTATTTTAGTGAGGAACATGGGCAAGAAGAAGATATCTAGTTTATGACCAAGAGTTTTGTGCCATTATGCAAGCTTTGAAGAAATGTACGCATTTTTTTCCCGAAGGAGTATGTTTTATATACAAACCATCAACCATTGTAATTCATCAATACCTAAGGGAAGTTGAATCAAATACACATGAAATGGGTCAAATTCTTGCAGTAGTGTTACTCATTTGTCTTGAAACCCATAAGTCGGAAGTCAAATAGAGTTGTAAATGCACTTTGAGTAGGAGATGTGTCTTATTGACAAATATGCAAGTGTAGTAGGGTTTGAGGTGATGAAGGCGCTCAATACAGAAGATGAAGATTTTGCAGAAACATGGAAGACATGTACATAACTAGTGAGCATCGACCACACACCATGGTTATACTACTTCCTACATGAAGGATTGTTGTTTAGAGGCACACAATTATGTATATCGTGGGGATCAATAAGAAAAAATTTAATCCAAGAGAAACATTGTAAAGGAATGTTAGGTCACTTTGGTAGACAAGACCTTAACACACTTGGGGAGAGATATTTTTGCCACAAATGACTATGCATGTGTGCAAATATGTGTAAAGATGCAAAGTATGTCAATTGGTGAAGGGGAAGAGTCAAAACATAGGGTTATATCAACCACTACCAATACTTGAGAAACCTTGGGAGCATCTGAGTATGGATTTTGTTTTGGGATTACCCATAACTTAGAGGAGTCATTTTTCTATCTTTGTGGTTGTCGATAAGAGCCTTGGTAATTTTCTCATATGCTTGGTAGGAGAGATAGAAAGAACATTGGAATTAATTCTAGTGTAAGGCGAGTTCGTATATAACAACCTTGTCAATAGAAGAAATGGAAAACCACCTTTCTAGATTGCGTATAAAAATTTCAAGAGGAATTATGACACAAAAAGAGTTTTCGTGAGAAGAAGAGAGAATTGTGGAAATTGAAAACTTCACACAATACATGAAGGAGGTGCATGAGAAAGTGCAAACCCAATTGAAGAAGAGAAATGATGCACCATATAAAGAGCACATATATTTGAGGAGAAGACACTTGTTGTTTAAGGTTGTAGATTTAGTTCTTGTGCACCTACACAAAGAAAGGTTCCCATAAGGAACGTATGATAAACTCAAGTTGAAGAAGATTGGACCGTGTATGGCCTTGAGAAAATTGATAGAGAATACATATGAGTTGGAGCTTCCCGAAGGGATAAACATCTCACCTAACTTTACCATAGTAGATTTATACCCATATTTTGAGGGGCAAACAAGTGGAGAAGAAGACCGTGCAAAAATTAGATTAGAAGCACCAACTACCGGAGCAGGGCGTTGTAATTGAATGCATTCTAGATGACCACATAGTGAAGACGACACACATAAATGAGCATAAGGAACATTTGGTGAAATGGGGAGGCAAAGGAGTTGAAGATGCTTCTTGGCTTATTGAAGTAAAGATCGTAAAACTCGGTCATTTCATTTTAGATCTTCAAAAATCGTTTGAGTTGGAGCTCAAGTTTTTTCTTGCATGAGGTGTTTGATGTAAGAACATTCGGTTCATGAGCAATCTTGCATCATCCAAACGATATTTACAATTAGAAAATAAAGACTTATGCAATGCCATGCCCTTACTTAATAAGCCACACAAAGAACCTTTACCTTATTCACTTTGTGGAAGTCGTGGAAGCTTTCCCAATGGTGTGCAATACTATAAATGCCACACAAGCTTACCCAAAGTGTCGCACATGCTTTCCCAAGCCACACTATACTACAAATGCCACACAAACTTTCCCAATGTCACAAAAAGCTTGCCCAAGACGCATAACATTAAACTTGTGTAGAACAATTTGTATAAACTTGCGTGAGATTTCTTATACTTACTTGATGTCATGATATACATAAGAAATTGCCAAACACTATCAATGTCGCAAAATGTTGCATTCATGCGAGACCACTTCCATTCACTTCAATGATGGGATATATGCCAAACATGATTGCTTATCAACTTTGATATAGTTAGCAAAAATACATGTGGATTTTGATCCATCTATTTCAGCCAGTGAACAACAAAATGATCCAATTGAGCTCGATCCAATAAAGAAGAATTTTTGGAGTTGATCAATGGCCTTGAGAGGTGACATAAGGAATATTTTATAGTGAAACCTTTTCTTGTTGAAGGCATCTCGTTCTCCCACTAGAGCTTTTGTGAATTCTATAAGTAGAGGGAAGTTGTAGACTTGTAAAGGGGAAGAACAAAGAGGAATGCCAAATTCCAAATTAAGGAATCAAGTGATTGTCCCTAAGGGTGTGAAACAAGTGTGGTTCCATAAAAGATTTCAAGAGTTTGCAAGATTACGATAAGTCTAGGAATATAATTATTAGAAGAATTATTGCAAAGTCTTGTCACAAGACTAATTTGAGTGTTGATTCGTCGTGCATGAGTATGTAATCTTTCCTTATATTAGTAGAGAATCTTTTTTTCTTGTTAATAGTTGTGCCTTAGACCTTGCTTCGGTAAGGTCTAACTTTGATAGTGGTTGTGTGGCGCAAGGCGCCTTTTGTGGGAACCTTATTTGCACACTGGACTATTACAAGGCCTTTAAGGTAATGAGGCCTAGTAATTTCTTCTCCATTATATCTCAGTATTAAATGCCTCTCTAAGACTTCGATCTATTTTGGCGGCCCTCCAACCATCAACATATTAGGAACTTTTTTTGTCAAGAGCATATGGAAACCTTGGGAAGTTTGCACCAAGGCTTTTCGAGGCTAGTGACAAGCTCATAACTTTTAAAATTTAAATAGAGGTATATGTGACGTAGACACAATTAGGGTGTCCAGTGAAGATTCACCTTAAACCACACAACCCTCATAATTATACTTGGAAAACATACATAAAAGTTGTACATTTGAACCCAATTTGATCTAAACAACGAACAATAAAAACTTTATTCAATTATCAAGAGGAATAACACACACACACACCCACACCCACACCCACACGCATGCATGCACCACCACGCACATGCATGCGCATGCACACGCACACACATGCGCATGCACATGCACACACACACACACACACACACATGCAAACATGCACACACGCGTGTGCACACACACACACATGCGCACACACATGTACACACACACACCCACATGCACATGCACACACACACACACACGCGCGCACACATGCATGCACACACACAAGCACACACTCACACACACACACGCATACATGCACACGCACACGCACACACACGCGCGCACACACACACACACACACAGATCGGTCACCGATGATATAATCATTTAATCGTCCTCTCCTCATGTCATATTAGATCGTTACAAATATACTCGGCATGAGGCTTAGGCTTCGCATCATAGTCTACTCTATTCTAAGATTACAACTGACCTACTCCAAAAGTTGACTCCCTTTAAAGAATTGGGATTTGTTTATATAGGCATGCAAGCCACTTAATGCAACACGCCAAACTCCTAGAATTACAGATTAATACAAAGATAAGTCCCAAAGGATGCATTACATGACTCAAAGCATAATCATTTGTCTTTTCTTGATCCTTGCAGCGTCAACTTGGTTCCATGATTATTCTTGGCTTCAAAAAACATCCTTTAGTACTTCATGGCTTCTAAACAAACTAGTAGTATTCCACGTTTTAAGATAATGCTTCACATCTTCAAAACATATTTATAGTATTGTTCATCTTCATGCAATGCTTTGTGGTTTCAAACCTTGTTTTGTAATATTGTGGGGCTTCCTACTTGTGTGGATTTGATAATGTTCCAAGGCTTGCGCGGTTTGGCAACAACACAATGCTACACAAATTGGCCTTCCAACAACACAAAATTGAATAAACTGCACTCAACTATGTTTGGTTGATATAAGATGGCCTGTAAACCCGGATGGTCTTACATCATACACCTTAGGCAATTGTGAAATATTGAGCTCCTACATAAGATATTAGAATGCCATGTCCCATGACATCCGCATCGCTCAACTAAATTGCATCCTCAATATCGCTTTCTTTCCATTTGACTAGATACTCATTACACTCCTTGTTACATGTCTTCTTTATCTTGATGTCAATTATTCCTTCTCTGTGCACTTTCTTAGACATATTTACCTCAAATCCACCTTTTCTTCTTCTACGTTTGAATATTTACTGCTTTCCCAACATGGCCCTTTTTTCTTCCACTTCAACTTATTGTACGTACCATTTAGGAAACCTCTCCTTCCATAAATGTGCCGAGACCATATCACCAACCTAGAATTCTACTTCCTTTCTCCCTTCATTTGCATGTCGCTTGTACTATATATTCATCTTTTCCAACTGCTTGCGAACTTGTTGGTGTACATCTTCCATGTATTTTGTAATTTTTTAAATTTATTTCGTACTCTTTTATTCTTTACATGGTAAGTCTCACAATTCCACAACTCCTTAAGTTACTCCCATATGCAATATGAAATGGTGCCTTCCATATGCTCGGATTATTTGTATAATTATATGCGAAATTCACTTATGCTAATGTCAAGTCCCATGTTTCGGCTTATCTCCCACCAAACATCTAAGTAAATCTCCAAGACTCACATTCACCACCTTTATGTGTCCATCGGTTTTCAGATAATAAGGTTGAATTGAATTACAACTTTGAATTCAAATTCTTCCATAGTGTCTACCAAAATTGACTAGCAAACTTAGTGTCCTTGTCAAACACAATAATGCATGACAATGTCAAAAAGCCTTATAATCTACTTGAAGAAAAGATTTACGATATGAGTCACATCACTAGTCCTCCTCAAACAACACAATGTGCCATCTTCAAAATATGTCATCAACAACATACGATAGAATCAACTCCTCTCTCGTCCGTGGAAAACCTAAAGCAAAATCCATAGTTATATATACCCAAGGTTTCATGGAATGGGAAAATGATGATAAAACCCCGTGGTTTTAGATTTTCCCTTTGCCAACTAACATACTTTGCATTCTTGCACTAATTTACGCACATCTACATAAATTGACAACCAAAAGTGACTCTCCGCTAGTTGTGCTAACGTCTTATCTAATCTAAAGTGCCCTGCCAATCCTCCATTGTGCTTATTTCTTACCAAATTCTATCATATTGATCCTCTCGGGATGCATAAGTAGTTGCATTTCAAAAATCGTCCTTCCAACTCAAAATAGTCCAACCAAGGTGTCTTATCAACACTCGTAGGTGTTACGCATGCTTCCCATACCCCAACAAAGTCTTCATCTTGTGCGTACAAATCCTTGATGGATGTTAAACCCACATCTTCCACTCTTATTTTTATCAACAACACATTATGCCTACATGGTGCATAAATAACCTTATTAGTTCTTCCACTCCCATGCTTTAACACAAAAGTTTCTTCTTGTAGCTACTCTACCCCCTTCATATGTCTCTAGTTGAGCTACCCCTGACTGTTTATAAACTGCAATGCTTGATGATCAATAAATAACACAATCTCCTTAAATAGTAAGTAGTGCCTCCACTTCTTGAGCGCTTGCACAAGTCAATATAACTCCTTATCATATATGTTGTAATTCTTCACATCATCCAAATTCTCACTAAAATAAGCATATGGCCTTCCCTCTTGACTCAACATTACACCAATGGCTATACCACTAACATCACAATTAACACAAAATACCTTCACAAAATCAAACAACACTAACAATTCCTATTCAATCACCTTCCTGTTCAACTCTTGAAATTGTTCTTTGCGCTTGGACTCCAAACAAAATTCTTCCTTCCCCTTGCATGGCATTTGTGATAGGCACACACATTTCACTAAAATTCATGATGAACTTATGGTAAAATCTCGCTAGACCTTGAAAATACATGCTTCAAAAGCACTCAGCACTGTGATGGCCAATCCAATACTTGCACAAGCCTTCTCTAGTTCCATCTTCAAGCCTTCACAAAAATCACAAATCCCAAATATACAAGCTCTTCCTACATAAAACCACTCTTCTTCAAATTAGTCATCAACTTCTCATGCAACCGTTAAAGCATTTGCCTTGTATGCAACACATTCTCTTCTTGCATATTATTGGGTATATGAATGTCATCAAGGTACATGATTGTATAATTTCCCAAAAATGGTTTTAGGAATTCATTCATCAACGTCATGAAAGTACTCGGTGTGTTGTTCACTCGAAATGACATTCTATCCACTCATACAATCCCTCTTGTGTCTTGAACACAATCTTCCATTCACCACCATCTCTAATGTGAATTTGATGATATATGTTCTTTAAATCAATCTTGCTAAAATACCTTCCACCATGCGAGCAATCCCATAGACACCAAAAATTTGAACAAAATCATTATTACATCATGCTTTTGGAAAATGTATATATATGAGTCTTGAACAATTAAAGTAGATCTTACTAACCATATAAGCACATTAGGTGTGTATTAAGCATTCAAAAGTATATGAAACAAAGAAGAAGACACATGAACACCATATATAAGTGGGAAAACCTCAAGGGAAAGAAAACCCACTGAAACTCTGCTTATATTACACAAAACAAAGAGATTTAGTGAAGCACCAACTTCACAAGGAGCACCAACCCCTACTTTAGTAGAGCACCAACCCTACAAGGAGCATTAACCCCTAATTTAGTGAAACACCCACTCCACAAGGAGGCTAAAAACTCTTAAAATGATCAAACACAAACTCAACCATATGAAGATGAAGATCTCATAATTTTTTTGCTGCCACAACTTATGGAGATCACTAGTTCAACTTACACACTTTCTTCAAACCCCCTTTCCTTCAACTTGCTCTATTCTTCTTATTCATGGACTAACTTGGCTTCAAACCATTGCACACATGATATCTAACATTTCTCGAAATTTTCACACTTCCTCAAATCTGTAGTGATTCCTTCATTGCTCTCTCTTGGGTCACTTTTTTCCCTCATGCACAACTAACTCAAAAATGAACTCAAAATGTTACTTTTATGTGTTTCTCTTCTTTTAAACACACCATAGGTTTATCCTTCATAATTATATCAACCAATACAACTCAAAAATATAACAACACACTCATAAAAACATTCATAATGGACCCATGTAGGTCAGCCATGCCCAAATGCACCAAACAAGCTCAAAACCCCATCACCTGGATGACCAAAAACCAAAAACACCATCACCATGATTAGTCAAGCTCCCAAATTCATCACACATGTAAAATATGACATAAAAACATCATCCATGGTCACACGTAAGCTTGTAACAATAAAATTATTCATAACTTACTCAAGAAGGCTCATTTCCTTCTCAAAACATCAGTTTCTAGGAACCAGACTTCACCTATGAGCCTCAAGAACATAAAAACACCTAAACTATGACATATAACCACTCATTGGAAATATATTGACCTTTAGATCACATACATGCTTTCTAGAGCTCATGAAACATCCATACATGCAAACAACACCAACTTTCCTCTTACCAAATTGAGCTGCCCAAAAGTAGTTTTAGAAACTCAACTAGTTTGCACCATTTCGATCACTTTCAAGACCTCCAAAGGCCTTCAATAGAAATAAAATTAATCCCTCTTCACTCTCAAATTGATAGCAAACATCAACTAATCCATCTCATGCATCTTTTACCTCAATCTTCTAGCCCGAGCAGTTTTGTCCTGAGAAACAAACAACTTTATTCTTCACAAAATGAATTGGATGAACTATCAATTATCATCATCATGAGAGAAACCTTATACCATTGGAAATACCTTTGAATCTACTTTCCAGAAAATCTTACATTTCCTTCCAACTCAAGTAGAAGGCCTTCAACCAGGGCCATCTATGAAATTGCTCTTAACCGCCCAAAACTGCCTTAAGACTAGTCTTCATAAATAGGGCACACTTTGCACTCTAGAAGCTAAACCATGATATGAAACCATCATGGACATCAATTAAGAATCCTTTGATAAAAACAATGTCAATTTATTTCATACCTACCTCCTTCGGGAAACTTCTCCACAAATTTAACAACTTCAAAAACTTGCATTTTCAGGTGTGGTCCATAAATCATCACATGATCTAACTTACCTTTATAGAAATATGGAGGAGTCCTCTACAACCTCCAATCATCATACTAGAAAAAAAAATCATTTTGGGCACCTACAAAGATAATCTCTCATACCGCTTTTGAGTTAGGGTTTCAAACTCACAAAAAGTAGTTTACCTTCTTAACATTCGTTCATAAAAATGTGACGATGAAACCACTCAATTATTTTTTGTGAAACCTTCTTAACTTAATAGAAAATTATCCCTAAAAGCCACAAGGTCCCATGCAAAGCACAATTCATGGTGAGCATTAGAAGTTCACAATTTGAGCTAGATTTGCATTCTCAAGCACCTTATTTCACCAAAAACATCATAACTTGCAAAATATTCATCATGAAAACCTAATTTTTTCCCACAGCATCATGACACACCCTACTAACATATCCAATCATCATCATGGCTCAAATAGGTTTGCATCTTCTCAACCAATCTTATTTGCATGACTAGCCCTTGGGGTTTTGTATGGTTTAGGTTAGGTCATCATAGAAGAACCTCATATCTCATCAAGAAACCTCTCCAAAATTACCTAACGCACCCGAGGCAACATGTCTCACACTTTTGCATGCCTCCATGCCTCCATGATCTCATATGGCTTTATACATTATCCCCATGCTTCATTTGGCCTCCAAACACCTAAACTAGGTCTAAATGAGCACCTCGCAAGTTGGTCTTCACTTGTACTTGCACTCCAAAACTCATGTGAGTGCGTAAAAAAACTCTCCAAACATGCTCTCCATGATGCTACCATGCTTCTCAAGTCACCATGGAGCTCCACTCACTATGCACCATCACCTAGGCTAGCTAGGTCACCTGATTGGGCTTGTAAGACCAAGCCAATCTCACCGAATCAACTCATGCAATCATGAATACACCTTAATATTCATGTCATCATCCTATTAAGCACGCTCGACACTTCTCCATCATCTTCTTTTTCATTAATGAGATTTTACATCAATGATAACACCTAAAACTCAACATGCCAATAATCTTCCCCTTTGTCATTGATGGAAAACCACCTAGTCTTCTCCCCATTTTCACATTAATGACAAAGCATACTCTTACCCGCATGATATTCATCTTTCTCATCTTCACATGAACTCCTCTTGGTTGGAAACACCAACCAAATTCTTTAAATTATCTCACAAACTTATCGTTTCTTCTTCTTGACCACCGATTTGACCACCTTGCATAGTTTGAAACCACTGAACTTCCCTTGGACAAAAGCATACATTGACTCATACATGCTAACAATCATATTTGAGAGTTAGAAACATCATGCTTACCTTCTACATTGCTTACCTTAACTGATTTTTCTCAAACTAGGCTCAACTCTTTCATAACTTTGACTTCACACAACTCTTGGGATCGAGTTCCCTAAAAGATTAATGTAGTGCAATTTTGACCAACTTTAGCATGCTTTAAAGAGCCATACACACAATGACACAACTCCTTATGACTCCCTTGGAATTTTACCAACCTCCTTTAATAGATTATACAAAATTTAAGCTTCTTACCTTTTTTGCATGCCTTGGATATGGATCAACCACTTTATTGCTGTCATGAGACTCTGTTTGATGTTTTAGTCATCCTTTCATGCTATTATGTCCATCTCGATTCAAGAGGTCACTTACACTTGGAGTATACCTGCAAATACATCATTTGCTACTATATACAATTGTTATAACCTCCCCATACCTTCTTTGAGAGTCAAAATGGACTCCCCTACATTAAATGTCTTTTTCGACACGAGAGCCATTTGTGTACCTCTCGAATATTGTAACATTCCATTTCTACCTTAATAGAGACCATAGGAAACTTCCCTTACAACTATCCTATCAAGAATTCACCAATCACTATCTAATGCCCCGATAAACATCTTACAACTCATTTAAAGGCCGAACAACCTTATACTACACACACTTGTAGCATGTTATCACGGTACTCACTGTACACTTTTTCAACTTTCTATAGTCTTCTTTTCCTTTTTCATATCACCATTGCATTGGATGACCAAGAGAAATACCCCCTACAATAAAGCTTGTAAACAACTACGAAAATGTACTTGCTACTCATGATCATCACAACTACAAAGATATTCTTAACACCTTACACTCTTGATTGAAGTCAAAAACAATCTTTTCTTGCCTCAATGGGTCATATCAAACAAGTACACTAGTTACATAAGCCATTGTCAAGCATTAACCATTATTGTTGCATAGTTAGGCCTCGATTCTTTTCTGATTCATAAGACACCCTTTGGAGACCTTCGTGATCCCATCTTAGCTTCATGATAACACTTAATGAGTCTTAGACACAATACATTTTGATTTCCTTTGGTACACATATTTGAACCTTCAAATTTTCCTCCAAATTCTCAAGTTATTTTTATCTTTGGTTAGTACTTTAATTGATGCAGATCTTACAATAAAAACAATCACTCAAATAGGTTAGATTGATTAGACAACTTCAACTTGGGCCTTAGCTTGCAAAAACCGACTCTTTTTCTCAATACTAGGAATTCTTCAA
>CM031243.1:656472423-656503608 GCA_018340775.1 Taxus wallichiana var. yunnanensis | reverse complement strand
ATCTATTGTAGTTCCCGAGCCGATGAGATCCCGGCCCATGCCATATAGATGGAATGGACTACACTAGCTTCACCAGCCCTATCTATCTATGTCTCGACTGAATCGTGAGTCTAGCTGGCCTATTTATGAATTGATTCAGCGAGATATATATAGATAGGGCGACGCTTCAATCGTGAGAGTCGAATAATCCGTTTCGACTAGATATAGATGGGGCTTCAGCAGTCTATGTTACGTATGTCGTTCGTATGTTGCGGGGCGAGTCAATCAAATAACTTGGCCCTATTCATTAACCCTCGCCGACATCGGTATCTGTTTCGAGGCTGGCTGCCTGAAGGCCCCCGGAGAGATGGGTGCAGCGGAGCGAACCAGCCCTATAGATATATGGCCCCTCTATATATATATATATATATATATATGGCTTGGCCGGCCCCTCTAGATATAGATCTATATGCGACTGGCCCCCCCCCTCTCTATATCTTATCTATATCTGAGAGGCGGCTGATAGGGGGGAGGGGAGATCGCCCCCCAATAGAATCTATATGCCGGAGTCCAGAGAGTATATATAGGTATGGCCGTCCGGAGAGGAGAGATATGGGAGACAGGGATATCATCTCAACCGATTCATCACGTGCATCACCAACCTTCCCAGCTATATAGAGTAGGTAGTAGGCCGCCAGGGGCCCTCTACTCTCTATAGACCCCGTATATAGATATAGAAGTCGAAGCCTTTCTCTATATGGGGGAGAGGAGCCCGGGTTGACCGACCGACCTATGCATTCGGGGCCTAGATATGGCTATATCCAGCGATAGGATAGTACCGGTCCCTGGGAGGTACTGAGCCCATCTAGAATAGGTGGGTGCACCCGGTCAGATATCTATATAGAATAGGGGCTCGCTCACCTCGCCCTTCTATATCTATGGCCCCTTATATATATATGGCACCCCATACTCCCATACTCTATATGGCGGGGCGGTCAACTAGAGATCTACGAGAGATCTCTCTCTCTATATCTCTAATCTAATCTGAACTAGGAGGGGGGCCCAGTCATCACCTGTAGTACCCCAGATACAGATAGTGACGGTTGCATATATAGACGTAGATCTATATGCAAGTAAGATATATATTCCCATCCCACCCATATCCCATATATAGAGAGGGGGAGGGGGGCGGGCCCATCTCCCCAGTTCGGGCCCATCTACATCTATGGGGCAGGGATAGGGCTCTAAACTAGAAACGTGATCTGAGTGGGTCGGTCGAGCAAGTAAATGACCTCGGGATCGCCCCGAGTCTAGATAGGCCCCGCTCATATCACATATAGAATCGGCCCCCTCAGTTATAGATATAGGGCTCACCCACATCTCGCATGATCCGCTTGAAGAGAGAGATATAGAGAGAGAGAGATATATATCTGAGAGAGATATAGAAGATATATAGGGCCGCCATGCCTTGCGGGAATAATGATAGATAGGGCCCCGGGAACAGGCATATAGATCTATAGGGAGGGGAGCTATATAGTGTAGTGATAGAAGCGGGTGTTTAGCTTGCCATATCTAGATAGGGGTGAGAGCGGCCTATCTCCCTATCTCCAGGACAGGATGCCATATCTATATATAGGGATTCTCCGACCCTTCTCCGTTATCCGAGCCGAGTAACTGTAAGGATAGGGAGAATGGATTGGGGATTGGATTCTCCGTTATCTTATCCGAGTGCTGCACAAACACAAATCGAATGGATCGATTCTCCGATTAGATCCTCCCGTCCCCTCCCCTATCTATATATATAGACTCGGCGCCCTATCGATTGTTTTCCGCTTCTCTAGAATTCTCCATATAGAGGGGGAGGGGCAAGAACTACAGTCCCCTATACCCTGAACTCTATGGGATAGGTTGGATGAGTAGTCGAACTAGCCAACCTCCTCTAGTCGGCTAGTGGAACCGAGTAGAACCCCCCAGATATAGATAAGATAGAGAATACCGAGCCCGGGGGGAGAATACCGAGCCCGGGGGGAGCCCTGAACTATCTATATGGCGAGATAAGATAGAATAGAGAGGGGGGGGGCCGCCGAGCCCAGATATAGATCTATATATAGGCCGCCGCCAGATAGCCAATTAAACTATATACTGTGCTATCTATATGGACTCTGTGCCCCCTATCTATCGGTTTCTAGGGGAGGGGGGACTCTATACAGTGCCCCTATCTATCTATATGGAACTATATACTGTGGGGGGATGGGGGCGATAGAATATATCCCATTTCTATAGAGAGGGGGGAGTAGGCTGCTCCTTCGTTATGAAGCGCGGATAGAACTTGTTTTCAGCAGAGATGACGAAGTAAAAGGTTTTCGGAGGGATATTGAGGTGGTCGATTGGTGGTAGAACAAGAATATAGCCCGGTGCCCGCTTCCCCTAGATATTCTATAGTTACAAGGACCATAGTAACTATGGTGCCCTCGGTTGGTTACTACGGCAAGGAACGATATGGCGCCGTTCCGTTACAATGGTGTGGTGGAACTATGCTGGATTGAATCCAGTAAGCCGGTCCATTCACCGGAAGAATGTTAGTAACTGCATGGCCCCGGATCAAGCCCTATTCAATCAATTCAGAACCTCCTGGAGTCAGTCGAGTGCGGGAGCAGCCCCGGCCGAGCGCGTAAATGAAAGGCCCTAGTCGCCTAAAGTCCTTCCCCTTTCTAGGCGGTCGAGTGCATAGCTATAATAACACTATCTCCCTCGGCAAGCGCATAAATGCCCTTGCCCTTCCTTACAGGGCATAGATATAGATAGGCCCCGTCCCGCCCCCCTCTATAGATATGGGATAGGGCCGACGGCCTACGCCTACTCTATATAGGGAGGGGGAGGTTATGCAGAATATATAGAGAGGGGGGATCTCCCCCGCCCCGAACCCGACCTCAAGATAAGATATATACTAGCCTAGCCCCACATCTGTATTCTATATGCCATTGATCTGGGGTTCCGTCTGGGGTTAGGTAGGGTTGTCCCCGCCTTGCTTGCTCGGAGGGGGCACCACCATATATAGATAGCTCCTACCCGATTATAACGAAGGCGGGGAAAGAATGAATAGTTGCATACCAACTCCGGCCCATCATCACCGCTCAACCTCTCCGTGCAGTGCAGAGCTGAACCCCCCCTAGATATAGATATCTATATATATCACCGAACTAAACCCAAGAACGGTAACTGAAGAAGCCCCAACTCAACCACCCCGTCCCGATCGACCCAAGACTTTAATCAATCAACAGTTCGGGGGTTAGTTCGCTGTGTCCCCGTCGATTGATATCAGCGCTTCCTCTCCGAGAGAAGAGATAGGAATACTTCCTCTTTCTCCCCTCCCAGAAGTCACTTTTCAAAGCCTCCCATACCGCCAACAAGACTTGATTGAGAGGCCCTGTGGTCGAGTGCATTGGTTGATTGAGAGGTGGTTGAGCCCCGCTCGACCGGAAACCGTAGTCGGGAGAGGCGCCCCTACCCTATATATAGCCTAGCCCTAGAGAAATTCTATAATCTACCGCCTATATATAGAAATTCCCTTCCACCCGTTCCAGCGGAAAAGGAAGTTGGTATTCCACCGGCGAGAAAAAGCATATCAGATACAGATCTAGGGACTGGACTGACTATAGTGATGCCAATGGAGGCCCAGCACGAACAGATGATCTGGAGTGCCCTGCCCTACCCTATATATAGAACTAGAACTAGAACTATTCGAACCTGGAAGCCTATCCATATCTGGGGAGCCCTCTATATCCACCCTCTAGCAACTACATCATATAAGTTGAACATGTAAAATGTTGGGAACTTTGGAATAATACAATATGCCTTTCATGTTTCAACAATATGTGTCATTGATAATCATGATCTTGTTAGAGATGGAGATTTTGGAGAAAAGTACCAATATCATTCTATTTTGACCAACTTAGCTATATGCAGACAAATGGGCCAAACTAACATCTTAGTATACTAAATTTGTTGTACTTTGAAATGTGTTTTCAACTATGAAGCAAGTGGTGTAGATGTGCATTTTAAAATAGAACACATAAATAATATTTAAAAAATTATCATTTAATTGAATCCCTCAAACTAAAAATGATGAATTTTAAAACCTATAAACCAATTTCTTGTACAAACATAGATGAATGGAAAACAATAAATTTTCTAGATGTGGAATTTTTTTTTTTATTAAGGGTAAATAGTTTTTTGAAAGGGACTATACCCTTATACAAGAAGGCTCAAAAAGCCAGATGTGAACAAATAAGGCCCAACGAACAAGAACAAGAACAAAAGCAGGAAAAAACCTGCACAGAATAAAACCCAAGACCAACAACAAATCAACATAAAAACAACTGGTTTACTGATCAAACAACTGCTGCTCGACAAAGAAAGTGAAGCATTGATGATCAGCCGAGCAGCACAGAAACTAGCAAGGCGGAGAAGCGGTATTCTTGGAGAACAGTTTTTTATTTTTACGCACCGTAATCCAGCCTGTAGAAGCCTCCGTAATTAGGTATTGAAACAAGGAGGCATATTTTCCTTATCCTCCATAGATCCAACTGGGACAACGGATTCATTATCTTCTTTTGTATCTTTCTTAATGTCACCAACGGAATGAGATTCTTTGGCGCATTCAACAACTGGAATTTCTGAAAGAGGGGTTTCCAAGACAAAATCATCTTCAGTATCTGTATTTGACTCCTCTTTGGCTTCGAAAATCAGGTGTTCAGGAAGGGCATTTTTCCACCAGTTGTTTTTTCCATTCTTTCGCTTTTCTAGATGTGGAAATTAAATGTAATTATTTTTATTATTTTACATATTATGGCATACAATAAATGTACAATAACTACTAAACACAATAAATTCATACTATAGAAAAAGGGCATTATAGACAATAATATGAATTTGTTGAGGAAAGTAGACATTGTGATTATGTGATTTGAAATTTAGAAGTGACAAGATAATATAAAGATGAGTCACTCAGTTGATTTTGGATGTTTATGGCTCATAGAAGAGGGTTTAGTAGTTGAAAATGATCTGGAAGTGCTTCATTAAGTGTTCACACCAAGAAGGATTGATGGTCTATATGGATGCTATCGGCATACCCAAACTCCTACAATAGATTGTAAGCATTAGTAATTACCTATGTTCCACCAAGTTTCCGGGACGGGGATGACAGGGGATGGGGGGACGTGTTTCCGGGACGGATTTTTTTGGAGGCCTTTTTTAGGGGACGGCAGGGGACGACTATTAATTTATTAAAAATAAAGGAAAATATAAAAAATATAGGAATTTCAAACATTTATATGATAACATTGATAAATCATTCATCACACAACAAACTTTCAAATATAGAACCTTAATGCATAAAATTGGAGTTGAATTTAGATTTCACATAAGGTTGAAGTATTAATTACAATAATGATTACACTGAAATGCCCAAGGGCTGTAAGTCCCCGTCCCCGAGTTTCCGAAATGTCCCCGGTATGGGGATGACCCTAAAAGGCAGGGGATGCGTCCCCGTGGAACATAAGAAATTACCAATAGAATCTAGGAGACACTTTGGGGTCTTCAACTTTTGGCAATGCTTCACCTCAATTTGTAACGTGCTTCTAGATATATGGGAGCTCTTTGATCCTATGGGATAGTACATTTTTCTATTCTTCTTCGTCAAAATCCTAATTGTTCTTATGAGACCAGTACATGTGACCCTTAAAACGAGGTTAGCATTTTGAGTTGGAAAACCTCAATCACACCCCAAATGACGTGATGAATGTTTTCTATGTACCGATACTACAAAAAGGGTTTGAGTTGCATGTAACTCTTTGTGCTAAGTAACTGTGTGCAAAATTATTTACTTAAATAATTGACCTTCACTTAGACTTTGACCTAAATGACATCATGCAACTTTGACCTCTTTGATTTTAGATTTATCTCTATACACTTTCTAAAACAAGCTGCTTGATAGAATCCATATTTTCTACATATTTGATAATGATCCTCAATGTAGTGAGAATGATCTAAGAGAATATGAGGTGTCAAGGTATACATGAAATGTGAGTAATGACCTCATATGTGTTTTGTATATATATATACAAAACACATATGAGGTCATTACTCACATTTCATGTATACCTTGGACACCTCATATTCTCTTAGATCATTCTCACTACATTGAGGATCATTATCAAATATGTAGAAAATAGGCAACTCTTCATCGATTTCCTTCCATGGTTGATTCATGAAACATGTTTAGTCCAACTTAATAGAGATTCCATAATTTATAAACTAGTCATCGAAAGATCATAGGCATATCCTATAGAAGAAGACCCTTGTAGTGGATTGGAATTTTCCACGTTTATGGATATTTTCTTAGGAGTGAGAAAGTGGATATAGAGTACATGGAAAATGTATGAGTGGGATACTAAAGTGTTCTTGTATAAAGTACAATCTAATCATAATTGACATCTATGATTGGTGGAAAGAGGTCACTACGACAACAAATAGAAAAATGATAAATGGAAAGTGTGCTCAAGAGTCAAATATATTCATTTTTCCATTGTTAAAGTATGCCAAAATTTATGTTTCCAAAGTACTAAAGATCAAATTTAAGTGTTTACAAAGTCCCCTGTGCTAATCTAGTATTGAAATTGCAAAATGAAAAGGAATAACATAAATTTTATACTTGATATAACCACGTTTGGGGTTGATAGATGTCTCTTGAACCTTTCATTTTCTCCATATGAAATATATTTAGGAAAACATATGTAGAAAAAACATGTCTTCTCATGATTTGAAATAATTTTCACCATTATAGAATTGAATTCGAAAGAGTTCAAGAATGCATACACATAATATTGTGGGTATCAGGAAGTCAATATAATTTTCGCAAGCATGGTTAATTAAAAAGTATGAATGCCATAGGTCTCAAGTGGCCCACTTACTATGGTGAAAATTGATTAAGGCTTTTCCTCCACTTGGTCAAAGGATTAGACAAAGGTGATCCGAATGTTCCATAAGAAGGGACCGCGAATCAAATATGTGAACATTTGATCATCTATTATATACAAATATCAACCCAAACATGTAATGCAATAACTATATTGATTGCTTCTCATTGATCAACAAACATAAAAATAACATTGTATGTATTGATAAAATATATGCCCCAAGTGATCCATCTGCTCCTCAAAGTGATATTGAATGTTTCCATTTTCTCATTAGAATATCTTACTTATTCCTCAAAGTGGCATAGATTGTATTCATTCAATACTCTTCAAAATGTTATATAATAACTTGATTATTCCTCAAAGTTATGTGAATATGTCTCAATATATGCACCACTTAACCCATTTGAATCATATAATATACATCTCAAAATGTGGAATGCTCTATCTAAATTGGCAAAAATATGTAAAATACACCCATTTTATACAACTCTTTTAGTGTAAGTGATGAAGCATGTGAATCACTCATCTCAAAATGAGGGATCAAACACACCATGTGTAATATCTAGAAAAATCATAATAATGTAAAATTCATACATAATCATGATAGTACATGATGTTACATAAAAATTTGTATCAATCAACCACATGTATACATTTCATCCAAGAAAATAGTAATTTTTAGTAGCAAAAAGATAAAGTCATATAAATTCATTAAGAGAGTGTCAATGTCATCTAGATATATCAATGAAGATCTTAATAATATCACAATATATTCATGAAATATAATTCAAAAGTCAATAAATCACACATAAAATATTCATGCTTGATAGAAATCGAAACAACAAACATATGACAACAATTACAAGTCAAATAATTCTACATACAAGAATATGTATACACAACATTTATGATATAACATTATAAAAAACAAGGGCAATAATATTGCTAAATATTTTTGTATTGTGTAGCTAAGATATTTGTGTGGGATGTTGGGCACAAATGTATGTATATAGCTAGGGTATGGGTGCTCTTGCTTTGTGTAAAAATATAAATAATTATTAAAAAAGAACATGTATACTTTCCAACCCGTGCATTTATGGAAGGAATTTGATTTATGCAAAGGTGGAGTAAAGTAGTTTCTAGAAAGTGGCAAAGGCATGTCAGTGCGGGTGGAAAACCATGTTTTTGAAGACTTCAATCCACACTTCATATGCTTCAATTAAAATTATAAAATGCCAATTAACCAAATTGTCAAAGGCCTTAGAGTTGGGCATATGAAAAATTGTTGTCTCTGCCACGTCCAAACATTCAACTATCATACATTCAAATGTTGATGTCATCATTTCCCCTGAAATTGTTGAGGTTTATAAATAAAGGGTTATTGTTTTTACCCAATCAGAATTTAGGTAAATAATTGTTTAATATTTTTTATTTTATAATTGAACATTTAATTGAAGGACCCTTGGTTTATTGGTGATGTTGTTTGGCTTTCAATAAGCCCATCATAAATCAAGTCTTGCTAGTGTAAGGCTTAGAGATACCTAACACGAAGAGTCGAAACGGTTGAGGCCAAGACCCTGTCCTGGATGATTTTGATGACGTAAATGCCCCTTACTCGTAGCTACTTAAATTGAAGGTGATCACTAGTTTAGTTGTACGCTTACTTTTAATTGTAAATCCGCTATATACTTCCTCTGAAACATGAACATATATACCAAAAATATATATAATCTAATGTCCAATGAATATACTACTAATAAAAAAAATAAAAAAATAAACACTTTAATATTTGTAAAAAATAAATATTTATTTATAAAAATTAATGTGGTCTTCTCATTAATTAATAATAACATCTAATAATAATAATGATTAAACAAAATTGAAAATTATAATATTGCCTATCAATAGTATTAACAAATAATTAATAAAAATAAGACCAAGAAAACCAAAAAATACTTATATTTCATAAGTACGTTTTTATTAGTTAAGGTGGCGTACGTCTACCGTGTAAGAATTTTGTAAAGGTCAAAGCTTTTAAGTCAATTGATAGCTATCCTTTTAAAAAATTGTTCAAATAGAATTAGACACACTTAATGATTAAAACATATTTTACCTTTCATTTGAAATTTAAATATAAGAAATGTATCTTTTCCAACAAAGGCAAGACCACACATTGGACACTGTTCTATTTTTAAAATAATAAGTTATTATAAAGAAAAAATGGCATTGGGCCATCTCACGAGACATAGAAGCGTGTTACATATTAAATTGACACTATTCATTTTTCTACTTTAAAGTACAACTATTTTATAAAAAACATTGTATTCGTTGAAAGAGAAACACGTGGGGTTGATCGTCAAATATAATCTCTATCGATAAAAATAACTAAGAAACTTACAGCTTTAAAGATATTTGTCTTACATCTTTGTTTGCTTTAGTTTATTATTGTTTAAATTCTTACTTAGGTTAGTCTAATAAATATAGTCATCTTTTGTTATTATTATTAATTATTTTTGATAAGGCGATGTTTTCCAATTATTTAATTTTTTTGGTTGATTAAATAAGAGTTGGTAGCTCCATACTCTTTGACACAAATACAAGTCAATTTTTTGGGTTTTAGTTTATTATGTTTTCTCTATTTTGGATATTAGAATTATTTTGTATAATTTAAATTTATAATTATGTGGGCATTATATATTTTTGTTGCAAAAATTATTGTTGAACTATGGTCTCTACCATTTAAATTAATTATTTAGTTAAGACCATTTAAATTAATTATTTAGTCATTCTTTCTTTATGATTATTTTCTTTCAATATATTAATATATCTATGTATTTATAAACTTATTAAGTTTAAATTAAAATATTTTAGGTGTGCATTATTACACACATGAGGTGTGGGAAAAACCAACAAAGAAGTTTCAAAACAAAAGTTAAAAATCACACAAAAACCCGAACATTACATTATATTATACTTCTAATAATAAAACAAAATTAAAAAAAAAAAAAAAAGCTAAAAATACCGAAAAAACCAACCAAATTCAATAATGTGCATAGATATACTAAAATAATATAAAATCATAATAAATAACCAATCATGTACCAAAATAAAGTGTTGACACATACCTAGATACACATATATTGTTATATTATTGTATATAATTGTAGTAGTCGTTTGTCTTCTATGTATAATCTCTATAGTCGAAACCACCTTGAAGATGAAGATGAAAATGATGGTGATGAATACAATGATAAAGATAACGATGATGAAGATGATGGTGATGATGAAGATAGTGATGAGAATGATGATGTCGATGATGATGATAATGATGACAATTATTATGATGATGATAACAACAGTCATAACCACAACGAGGATTTCGATGATGTCATTGATGATGACGACGACGACGATGAATATGATGACAATGATGATGATTACGACAATGATGATGATGAAAATAATGAAGACAAAAAAAACATAACAACCATGAAAAAGATGATGATGACAACAATGAGAATGATGATGTCGATGATGATGATAATGATGACAATTATGATGATGATGATAACAACAGTCATAACCACAACGAGGATTTCGATGATGAAATTGACTTGACAACCCTTCTCTCCTCACTGCACTCCCGCTACACTGGGCACTCCCACCTACCGATTGGAACGGGAGGACAAGGATAGTTCAGGATATAGGGCTACCGACTCTACCCCCCCCCCTGAACTAGATTCTAGATATGGCGCCCTCGATCTATTGTAGTTCCCGAGCCGATGAGATCCCGGCCCATGCCATATAGATGGAATGGACTACACTAGCTTCACCAGCCCTATCTATCTATGTCTCGACTGAATCGTGAGTCTAGCTGGCCTATTTATGAATTGATTCAGCGAGATATATATAGATAGGGCGACGCTTCAATCGTGAGAGTCGAATAATCCGTTTCGACTAGATATAGATGGGGCTTCAGCAGTCTATGTTACGTATGTCGTTCGTATGTTGCGGGGCGAGTCAATCAAATAACTTGGCCCTATTCATTAACCCTCGCCGACATCGGTATCTGTTTCGAGGCTGGCTGCCTGAAGGCCCCCGGAGAGATGGGTGCAGCGGAGCGAACCAGCCCTATAGATATATGGCCCCTCTATATATATATATATATATATATATGGCTTGGCCGGCCCCTCTAGATATAGATCTATATGCGACTGGCCCCCCCCCTCTCTATATCTTATCTATATCTGAGAGGCGGCTGATAGGGGAGAGGGGAGATCGCCCCCCAATAGAATCTATATGCCGGAGTCCAGAGAGTATATATAGGTATGGCCGTCCGGAGAGGAGAGATATGGGAGACAGGGATATCATCTCAACCGATTCATCACGTGCATCACCAACCTTCCCAGCTATATAGAGTAGGTAGTAGGCCGCCAGGGGCCCTCTACTCTCTATAGACCCCGTATATAGATATAGAAGTCGAAGCCTTTCTCTATATGGGGGAGAGGAGCCCGGGTTGACCGACCGACCTATGCATTCGGGGCCTAGATATGGCTATATCCAGCGATAGGATAGTACCGGTCCCTGGGAGGTACTGAGCCCATCTAGAATAGGTGGGTGCACCCGGTCAGATATCTATATAGAATAGGGGCTCGCTCACCTCGCCCTTCTATATCTATGGCCCCTTATATATATATGGCACCCCATACTCCCATACTCTATATGGCGGGGCGGTCAACTAGAGATCTACGAGAGATCTCTCTCTCTATATCTCTAATCTAATCTGAACTAGGAGGGGGGCCCAGTCATCACCTGTAGTACCCCAGATACAGATAGTGACGGTTGCATATATAGACGTAGATCTATATGCAAGTAAGATATATATTCCCATCCCACCCATATCCCATATATAGAGAGGGGGAGGGGGGCGGGCCCATCTCCCCAGTTCGGGCCCATCTACATCTATGGGGCAGGGATAGGGCTCTAAACTAGAAACGTGATCTGAGTGGGTCGGTCGAGCAAGTAAATGACCTCGGGATCGCCCCGAGTCTAGATAGGCCCCGCTCATATCACATATAGAATCGGCCCCCTCAGTTATAGATATAGGGCTCACCCACATCTCGCATGATCCGCTTGAAGAGAGAGATATAGAGAGAGAGAGATATATATCTGAGAGAGATATAGAAGATATATAGGGCCGCCATGCCTTGCGGGAATAATGATAGATAGGGCCCCGGGAACAGGCATATAGATCTATAGGGAGGGGAGCTATATAGTGTAGTGATAGAAGCGGGTGTTTAGCCTACCGCCATATCTGATATAATAGTGAGAGCGGCCTATCCTATCGAGATGCCCTATCTCCACGAGGGATGCCTATATCTAGATCTCTGATAACCCGGTATCAGGTATAGGGGGTCCCCCTTTCCTTAAGCCAACTATATAGAGGGGGGCCCTATATATATAGAAGGCAGTCATGTCTACGAGAATAAAGATTAATGAATTGAGGGTTCTGCCCCCATATATATATATATATATATATATCTATATAGGGGATGGAAAGGTCGGCCCTGAACTCTAGATATGGCAGTCATATGATCCAAACTTTTCTGATATTCATTTATGGTTCTGCCCGAGAAATGAATGGCCCCTGAACTCTATATCTCTCGGCTCTCTATATGGCAGTCATATCCACGAGACCCTCTAGATAGTGACCTAGAAATGAATTGATAGTCCTCTCCTATCCTAAATTAAGTCGGGTCGGGTCGCCCCCCCTGAACTCTATATCTCTCGGCTCTCTATATGGCAGTCATATCCACGAGAAATGCCAGCCATATATTCCAGGATAGGAGATCATTCTTATCGTATTACGTATAGAATCTATTCTATTCATCGTCTTCTATTATTCTCATCCGCTACCTTTTTCCTTGCCAATGGGATAGGACCGAGGGGGAATGGATTTGACCGAGAACCACGAGAGTGATGAACTCGGCCCATCATCACCGCTCAACCTCTCCGCACCGCAGAATTTCAACCCCCTAGATATAGATATCTATATATATCACCGAACTAAACCCAAGAACGGTAACTGAAGAAGCCCCAACTCAACCACCCCGTCCGATCGGCCCGATGCTATTAAAATCGATCGACCCAAGACTTTAATCAATCAACAGTTCGGGGGTTAGTTCGCTGTGTCCCCGTCGATTGATATCAGCGCTTCCTCTCCGAGAGAAGAGATAGGGGCGCTTCCTCTCTGTTCTGCAGGCCAGAGAACAATACTTCCTCTTTCTCCCCTCCCAGAAGTCACTTTTCAAAGCCTCCCATACCGCCAACAAGACTTGATTGAGAGGCCCTGTGGTCGAGTGCATTGGTTGATTGAGAGGTGGTTGAGCCCCGCTCGACCGGAAACCGTAGTCGGGAGAGGCGCCCCTACCCTATATATAGCCTAGCCCTAGAGAAATTCTATAATCTATGGCCTATATATAGAAATTCCTTCCACCCGTTCGAATCCAACAAATGCGGAAAATAAATTTGGTATTCCACCGTGGCAAAAAAGCATATCGAGATACGAGATCTAGGGTGGGTGACTCCGACTATAGTGATGCCAATGGAGGCCCAGCACGAACAGATGATCTGGAGTGCCCTGCCCTACCCTATATATAGAACTAGAACTAGAACTATTCGAACCTGGAAGCCTATCCATATCTGGGGAGCCCTCTATATCCTCTGGGGGCCCCTATCTAGAATCTATATAGATCTGGGGGCCGGGGGTGAGAAATGGGCTTCCCCTATGCCCCTACGTAAATAGATTTCGGACATAGTCGGGCGGCGGCCCCGGGGACGAGAAATATCATATCAATTGGAATGGCGAGAAATATCAATTCGATAAATGGGCATCCCGTAGCGAATCCCCGGAATAATATAGTAGCGAATCCGGCTCCCCGCCCTGCGCACCACACCATATTTCGTCCCTCCCACTATAGATTGGATTGGGTGGGCCTATAGAATATAGGGGTAGCCCCGATATAGATATTGGCACATCGGTGACTACCCCTATATATAGATATGGCGCATCATGATCATGTGACAGATACCTATAGAGAGATATATAGGCCCGTATTATATAGATAGGGGGCCTACCCGGCACTCCATATAGATATGAATAGAGTGATATCTGTATCTGTATTTGTATTCTATATGCCCATATGCCCTATCTATCTGGCAACTGCGGCGCATCCCTATATCTAGGGCGCATCACTCACTCGAGTGGTTGCTCACTCCCAGATCTCTATATAGGGCCTCCCCATATCTCTATATAGGGCCCCCCCCTCACCCAGATAGAATAGAGATGGCGGGTGAGATTCCCCCTCTCTCTATAGATATGGCTCTAGATCTCTGGGCCCCATCTAACTATATAGGGGTAGGGGCCCTCCCCCTCCAGATAGAGAGAGATCTATAAGAGGGGGGGGGCGGGGCCGGAGGAGATAGGGCCCAGCTAAAGAACTAACTCTCTACTCCAGACTCTCTAGACTCATGGCTCGCGACAACGGGACTACTCGCGGATCAGCATGGCATGCCGGCGGTTCCAAATAATCAGAGTATAGTATAGAGAGTCTCCCTCGATCTATCTATAATACCCGATCCCCCCGAGATATATAGCTGATAGGGCCCTATATATAGATATATCTTCCCTATATATCGTCCTGGCCATGATTGGATAGGGGGGCTGAGAATGGCGGAAACCAGCGCCCTATCGGCCCTATCTATATATGATATGGCCCTCTCCTCTCTATATATTCCCTATCTCTATATCTTCCCTATCTATATATGGGATCCCCTATATACAGCGAAGCGGATCCCCTATGGCGAGCCCATATCTCATCTCAGTGCGGATGATGATGATGGCCGCCCTCGGGCCTCGCTAGATCGGCCAACGCCTCGCTAGATCGGCGTCTGAATCTTGTCCCAACTGTTCCCAGATAGAGAGAGAGGGGGGCCATCCACTTGGCACGATCGGGATCGGGGAAAACGGGGTTCGAACCCGCGACTTCTGGCGTGACAGACCAGCACTCTAACCGACTGAGCTATTTCCCCTCCGCTCTCCCGGATCGTATAACGCGATGGATCATATCATATAGAGAATATGGAATATGATATGGAGTGTAGCGACGCAGGGTAATCCCTAGTGTTTACCTAGCGCCCCTATAGTTCTGATTGGTGATGAGATGAGAGTCGCTTGTCGTCTTGATTGCTATAGACAGCGATGCAGTCCATGCCAGATTCTCTATTCTATACGTAATACGATCGGTGATGAGATGAGATGGGATGAGAGTCGCTTGTCCACTGACGACCCATGGCTGCATCACCAACTGGTACGGAATGGACCGCGTCAATGTCAATCACAATCACAATCACTAGAATGGACTGGTATGGAATGCATCACTGGCTCAGTATGGAAGCTCATTACCGGCTCATCACAAGTATGGAATGGCATCACTGGCTCGGCCGACCCCATCCATCTGGGTCGCCTATTCTATATCGATAAACGATAACCGATATAGGCGCCCGCCCGCGCAGATCAGATCTGAACTAGATGGGGATGGGCAGAGAGAAGATAGATGGGCAGATAGATAGGCAGTAGAGTCTATAGATGGGCAGATGCAGTATAGATGGGTTGGGGGCTAGAGAACCTTCTGTTTAGATAGGGCATATAGAATAGAGAATACATCTGGCATCTGGCAACGAACTCTAACTAGTGGGAGTGGGCCCTATATCTATATCTGCCCTATAGGAGAGGAGATTCTATCTGGTCAGATAGGGCGATAGGCGTGGCGTTTCAGCATCGCGAGGTGCCCCCGAGAGTTCTATAACTCGAGATCGTACTGAGACTGTCTATCTCACTCCCAACTCCCAACTAGATATGAGAGACTGTCTCGAGGTGAGGAGCCCTGAACTATCTATGGCTATGGGGGGGGCAGACTCTATATAGCTCTCTCCCGACGGCCTACTCTACTATCTCGTTCGGATCTATGTCGACGGTTATTATTCGTTCGTCCATCTTCAGTCGACGGGGCCGATGGTCGAGTGCCCGGGTCGTTGGTCGACTATCTATATAGGGCCGTTGGTCGATCCCTCGTCTCTCCCCGTTGGTCGATAGCCTAGAGGCGCTCCTCCCCCTCGCCCTCCCCAGAGAGATCAGATCGCCCCCCCCCCCTCTCTATATAGATAGAGGCCAAAAAAGAACTCAACTCTTATCGAGATATCAGATATCAGATATCTATATGGGGGGGGGGGCGCCATATAGATAGTTCAGGGTGCCCCCCCCCCGTCTATATAGATATGGGGATCGCCCTCTATATAGATCTTCCCATCGATGTCCGGGCATTGAGAGGGTCCAAAGGCGACCAGGGGGCGTCCATCTACTAGACTCTAGATAGCCCTAGAAATAGAGATAGAGACAGAGGCGGAATAGAGAGCTATATATAGGGGCCCCAGAGAGATAAGATAGGAAAGGGAGACGCCCCCTATAGTTATAGGGGCCCGCCCCAGATAGATAGTTCAGGCTAGAGCCAGATAGATAAGATATAAGATATAAGATCACTATAGGGGCCATATTCGCTACGCTCAACTCCCCCCCCCCTATATAGATCTATATGGGAGCCGAGATAAGATAGAATAGAGAGGGGGGGGAGAGGGGGCCGCCGCCAGATAGATAAGATCAGATCGCCGGGGCCCCAGATAGATAGTTCAGGCCCGCCTCTATATAGATAGATGGCCGCCCCCGCCCAACCATCAACCATAAATCGGATAGGGGAGCTGTGCTGGATGATAGGCTAGCAGGGCAGAGACAGTCCCCTTCTATAGATAGGGAGATAGGGCGGAGATGCCCGATTCGGTATCAACTGAAAGGAACGTATCTAATCTATAGGCTTAGAGATAGGGCAGTATGGAATGGTACGGACTGGTTTTGAATGGACTAATCGCGCATCACTAACCTATAGAACTATGGGGACAGCTCGAGAACTATAGTATGGACAGCTCGAGCTTCTGTTCCAAGCGGCCGGCCATATAGATAGTTCAGGGCAACGACTAACTATATCGACCCCCCTCGCCCTCCCAGACCATCGCCCCCTATCTATATAGAAGCCGAAATGAGCTTCTCAGTCTCAGATCTGGGCTTCATTCTCAGATCGGGCCCACTCGGGCCCCCCTACCTATATATAGATATAGATCTATATGCATGCCCGGTGCCGGCCGAACGACTATACATATGCCGCGCCCGGCCGGGAGAGGGGAGATCAGGAGCGACCGGCGTTGCCATATATATATATCTATATAGTTGTTCGGCCGGGGAGCCCTATAGATCTCTATCTGGCGGGTTCCGAGTCGAGGGATCCATCCCCCATCCAATTTATGCTAATCAATCCCACCGCGCACAGTGATTGGCTTTCATTCATCCCATCGGGCGCCCCCCCCCTCTATAGATTGTTATATTCCATATTCATTTGCAATCTAATCCACAACCGCCCGCCCCGGCTCCCGGATCGGAGCGCCTCTATATAGATATGGGACTGAGCTGCCCCTATAGAACTCTATCCTTATGGCAGTCTATCGGGTCCCAACCCAAATCAAGATAGGGGGCCTCCGCCGGGCGCTCCTCCTTCTCGCCCGCCATCTAGAGTTATCATATCATATATAGAGAGTGGGGCCGAGGGGCCCATATCTATATATAGGGGAGAGAGGGGCCATCTCTATATAGATCTGGGGGGGAGTGCCGAGTCTAACCCTTCTCTACTCGGGCCTATCGGTCCTACCTAGATCTATATAGAGATGGCCCCGTTTCAATCGACCCGATTGACGGGAGATGCTTCAATCGAGCAGGGCCCGCTTCAATCGAGCAGATAGATAGGGTAGGGCCTTCTATATCTGGGTCCTCGCCCTCCCCAAATATCAATATCAGATAAGATATAGATATCTATATCTCGATCGAAACTCTCTGCCTATATCTATCTATCTATCTATCTATCTCTATATCTATATCTCTCTCTATCTATATCTCTATATCTCTCTCAGATATATATCTCTATCTCTCTATATCTCTATCTATATCTCTATCTACCTCTATATCTCTCTCAGATATATATCTCTATCTCTCTATATCTCTATATCTCTCTCTATATCTCTATCTATCTATCTATCTATCTATATAGAGGAGTGCCTACTCTCTCTATAGCCGCTCGGCCTCGATCAGAGCATAACGTTCCGTCGGCACCCTCCCCTCTATATGGAATAGAATCTATATACCGTTCAGATAGGGGGCTCTCGTTTTCCTCGGCCTCGAGCATGGATCATAATCATAAAGAAATGCTGTCGGCGCCCTCTATAGAATATCTAGGCAACAGGTCGAGGTCAAGCATTTATGCGCCCCTCCCCTATATAGATAGGCGATAGGCAGGTCGAGTAAGACGGGGGGATCGAGTTGAGTTATAGTTCGGCCTACTCTATCTGGCAATAGCACTAGGGGATAGAGGAGAGTTGTGGGTTGGGTTGCCATATATCTAGGATCTAGGGCCCTAATCTTCTACCGTCCCGATGCCAATCATATCATACTGATATGTGAACGGCGGCTATCTAGATAGATAGAGGCGCCCCCGAGGGCCTATAGTTTTCTATAGAGGGAGGGAGCCGACGGCCTACTATATAGATCTAAATGACCTGACCTCGACCCCAACCTCCTCTCTATACTCTATATGGGGCATATCTATCCAATCTATAGATCTGGGGGTGAGATATAATATAGATAGGGGGGATTGGGTATTGAGATTCGGGATTGGGCCCTATCTCTATATGTCTTTGGTATGGGTATTGAGATTCGGGATTGGGCCCTATCTCTATATGGGCCATAGCGGGGAAGCCGGGGAGTAAAGCCGAGGGGGGAGGCAGGCACCCTCTCATATCTGTTCTCGAGGGCACCCCGAATGGCATAGACTCCGACCGGAGGAAAGGAACCCCACCGACCCCTTCCTCTAATACAAACCAAACTGGATTGATCTGCTAGATCGATCTCTATTCTATATGCCCTCTATATCTATCTGGCAAACCCCTTCTCTAGAGTTCAGTTCAGGGCCGACCCAACTCTCGAGGCTCGGCTGGGGTTCGGAAAGGGAAAGCACACCTTCCTCACCCTCCAGATAGAGATATAGGGGCGGGTGAGATCCCCCCTCTCTCTCTCTATATTCAACCTCATCCTCATTATCTCATTTCTATGGCAATCGAGTCCCTCCCCCCCCCTGAACTCTCTTCTCTATGGGGGGCCTCGATATGATTGGATACCCGAGAGACCGAGGTGGGGGCAGGGAGATCCGATAGATGATTGCATGCCCGAGAGACATAATCCTTCAAAGAGACTGCTTCTATGGCAATAGGCATAAAGGCATGATTGGTTCCGCGGATCTCACTGCACTGACCGTAATAAACTCCTTCTCGTTGCGGCGGAATGGAAGTCTGATTCAAACGACCAGGTACAGCATCGCATTTGACCCCTAGGGAAGGGACAGCCCGACTATGAAGTGCATCAGCAGATGTTATAATCATACGTGGATGAGTTCTGGCTGGTACAACCACTCGATTGTCCACTTCCGATAAACGCGATTGACCCAGTTCTGGATCATCCTCTGGGATCATATAACTGTCAAAAGTTAGTGACTGTTCATCGGAACTGTTATAGTCTGAATACTCATAAGGTTGGGTCGACGCCCCCCCCCCTCCCTCCAGAAAATCTAGGGGAGAAAGTCGCCCCCCAAACTGTACTTGCAAGTTTCCCCGCGAACAGCTCTCCGCGCTTATCTCTTATCATTGACACTATGACATGGCACAACAGTACAGTACTATCATATCACAATTCCGAGTGAATGAGAACGGTACTATCCTATCTATGGCACATCGCGTCCGGTCCAGTCTTTATTATCCAGTCAGGTGGCCGGTCAGGTGGCCAGTCAGGTGGCCAGTCAGGTGGTTCTCCCACCCCTATCTAGTGAACTAAACTATATTGTCATCATGAACATGACATAATAGGGATAGGGGCATGCATATGACATGATAGGGGCATGCATGTGATGCCCTCCAGTGGAGTGAGTGATGCCATAACCACGCTGCCCTATCCACTACCTATTCCATCCCATCGCCTAGCCGGCCCATGCCAGACTATAGTGAAGTGATCTGGACAGTGATGCAGTCCATACTATATACGTAACATGATGATTCATCGCCATGCGTATGGTTCACACTATACACGTAACATGAACATGAAACAAAAGGAATACTGGAATGAGACGAATGCCATATATATAGAGGGGCTGGTGACCAATATAGATCTATATATCTATATAGATATAGAATAGAGATATATGAGAACCCGAGGCCGCCCTATCCCCCTATCTAAATCTCTAGTTCGGGGTGGGGGCTCTCCGAGAACAGGCCGACTGGGATTAGCAGCCAACTCCAACTAGATAGTCTGGAGTATGGCGATGGATATACAATATACAAACAGGAGGGGGGGCCGACTATGATAGATCTCGACCCCTATATAGAGAGAGAGAGAGATATAGATCTATATGTCTCCTCGAGAGCGGAGGCCCTGTAATATATAGTTAGACAGTCAGTACTGCCACTTGGGAATCAGCAAGTGAGGTCGCCCGAATGATCGCATTCCGAAGATCTATAGGGAGGGGGAGGAGATTCCAGCAATCGAGAAAGCGGATCCCTATTCTTTAGATCCTGCACCAGTTCCCCGAATCTCCCTCTCCTGCGTTGCGTCTCTATTATCTCATGCTGCAACAGCATGCTTTCCTTTGCCCGTTCGTAAAGATCACGCAGGAAAGCTATCTGCCCGCCTCCAAAGTCGTCGGTGCGGGAAGCTGGTCAAGACTCTATATATCTATATCTGGAGTCGGAGGAGATCTATCTATATCTGGAGTCGGAGGAGATCTATATATGGAGCTCCTATCCGAGGAGCGTCCACTAGTCTCGGAGGAGCTTCCATTCCTAACGTGCTCGAGACCCCTAGAGATCTAGATCCAGATGGCGAGGCCTCCCTATCCATCTCTATCTCTGGGACACCTGAGCAGATCACTGGGGTGGAGCCCCCCCTCCCATTCCCCCCAATTGATTCCACCGTCTCCGCTCCGAGATATAGAGATAGGGTTGCACGGCGATATTTGGTATAGGCAGTTCTGTCGCAGCCCCGGCCTCCCCCCCCTCTCTAGAGAACTCGGCTCTCTATCTATATGGGGCCCGGGGGCCTATAGAGAGAGATCTGGGCCCGACCCCCGGCCATCCCATCTAGAATATAGAGAGAGGCCCCCTCCCCTCATATATATTTGATTTCTAACGGGTAACGGGTTTAGAGATCGGGCCATAGATCTAGATCAGACGATTGATACGATATGATCTTGATCTGATCTGATCTGATCTATATAGAGGGGGAGGGGGAGGGGGAGGGGGACAATCCTTTACCCACCAGGGCATTAGATATTGAAGAGAAGGAACGGGTGCAACTAGAACTATATAGATAGGGCAAGTCTCATTGTCAATCATACTATCATAGCTATAGATTCAATCCAACCGAACCGACTATCATATGGCGTATGGGGGGCCCTATCTCTCTATCACTGTCTCTGTCTCCATCTCTCTCTATATCTCTATCTTCTCTGGGGGGCCCTATCTATCCATCACTGTCTCTGTCTCTATCATTCGTTCCCAACTAGAATCTATATAGGGGGTGGGGGGGCCGTGATGGAATAGTTTCCATTCCAATTCTATTTCTATATAGAGGGGCCTACAGAGGGCATTCATTCGGTGCCCGGGCCCCCACCCCCCTATATGGATTCTAGTTGGGCATCCGGAGTCCCTATATATAGATATCTATATGTATATGGCGGCCTACTATATCTATATATTGGTTGGTCTACCCCGCCCCAGGCGGAGGGACAGGAGCGCTCCAACTATATACTGGGGGCTCAACCTATCCCTAATATAGAGTATAGCGATAGCGTAGCGCAGTCTGATTGATTCCTCTCTTCTCGTCTCGTATATAGCGCACCTATAACTATATATCTGATTGATTCCTCTCTTCTCGCTGCTGAAGTGAAGCCGGATAGATAGGGGCCCCTCTATAGATATATATATGGGCAGAGTAGGCCGCCCCCCCCCCCTCTATAGAAATGGGATATGGTGCATAAATGCCCTATATATCTATCTGGGCAGCCCAGCTATATAGGCCAGGCCAGGCCAGGCCAGGCCGCCATAAGAGATATAGACTCCCGGGCCCTCTTCCCCAGCCTATCTATATAGAGAGGGGGGGGCCGCCCTATATCTATAACTCCATACCATGAGATATAGATAGGGGCCCTATCTGAACTATCTGCCCCTATCTGAACTATCTGCCCTCTCTATATATCTGGGCCTATCTGGGCCTATCTCACTAACGCCAATATCTATATAGGGGCCCTATCCATTCTGAACAGTGACGCATCTTCCTTTTGAACCGACCCCCCATAGCCATAGTTCTCTAGGGGAGGGGTGCGCCCGGAGGTGGCCCTGGCTTTCTCTCTATATATGGGGTGGGGCCCTATATAGAATATATACAACTGGCCGACTCCCTCTCCTGCTCCCTCCCGATAAGCCCCAGATAGGTGAGATATCCATATAGAGGGGGGGGGAGGGGGCCCATATATAGATAGGGGTCGATCGTGAAGTCACCGGTCGTATCACGTATATGGTCTAGATATAGAGAATGGTGGATAGTTTAGAATGGCGGATAGAATGGAGTGGAGCTCGAGATGCACCTATTCTGGGAGTCGGCCTCTCTATATATGGGGCTAGCTCCCAACCCCCATCTCTATATCTGCCCTAGCCCCCTATCTGAACTATCTGATAGGATAGAAGACATCCTCTTCTATCTCTATCGTCTTCATGCCATCAGTAAGTATATTAGTTGCCGCCTATATATCTATCTTGGGAAACTATGGTCATCAAAACAGATATCAAGTGGGGCCATATCTATATCTGCTTCCCTCCCCGTTTCCCACAACAATAGGGAGGGGAGGTGTAGGAGAAAGAAACACACATCTATGGGAACACACATCTACTCTACTCTACTCATCTACAGTCGACTAGACTAGATACTGGACTAGACTCTACCTCCCCTAATCATCGAGATCGATAGAGTTGTCCCCTTCCGAACTATCTATCTATCTCTCTATCTATCTCTCTCTCTATATCTCTATCTATCTCTCTATCTATATCTCTATCTATCTATCTGTTCATGTTCATAATGGATCTAAGGGTGGAATTAGAATTCCGGGTTGGGGACCCTATCTGTATATAATGGATATCCCGACTAAATGATACCATACTCCATGGACCCTATCCATAAATGACCCTTTCCTATCTAACCCTATCGCCATATAGTTCAGATAGGCGCCCCCATAGGCCCCTCTCTCTATAGAATAGAGAACCATCCTAGAGGGCCCGGGACTGACTGGACTGCCTATGTATCGAAGGGCAGTAATGAATATAGAAATAGAATACTATGGGGTATAGGGCCAGTGAGGGGCAGGCGGGCCAGTGAAGGGCAGGCGGGGTATAGGGCCAGTGAAGGGCGGGGCAGGGCAGCTTTGATATATAGGGCCAGTGAAGGGCGGGGCAGGCGGGCCAGTGAAGGGCGGGGCAGCTTTACCAGACCAGTCTCCCGCCCACCTTTGAGCGTTTCTATTCTATAGCTCAGCTGGGTCCCTATAGTTCTCTATGGGGAACAGAACTATAGAGAGTGGAGGCGCCTGGCTGCGAGTGCCCCCACTCTAACCCCCATATAGAGAGAGGGGGGCCGAGCTATATACGTCTCACCTCTCCCTCTCTATAGTGGAGTATACTACTCTAAGATCCAACCCGGCTATATCTACCATCTCTCCATATCTCCATATCTATAGAGAGGGTCCTTCATCCCATCCCAATGACTCTATCTGAGATAAATTTCCGGCCGGGGCCTGTATATAGATATGGGTTTCGAGTATGGATAGATGGCCCCCCCTCTCTCCCCCGGGGGGACTAGAGATCTCTCTGCCCATTTCTCTGCCCATCTATCCGCCCATGCCCATCTATCTGCCCATGCCCATCCATCTGCCCATCTAGATCTATATGCGGGCGGGCGCCTATATGGAGAAATGCCCCATATATCATCGGGGGCCGGCCGGGGGGCGGCTATATCTAATTCATATCTATGTAGATAGTCCCGGAGCTATGTTGATGCCGATGTTGATGTATGTGAGTGAGCTCAACTCGTATCACGTATGTAATAATATAATAGTTCAGGATCATGACAGAAAATATCAATATCCAGCCCTCGATATTCTCTGGGGGCCCATATATAGATAGGGCCCGCCCCTCCGGAGACCCTACCCTCTATTTTCTCTTATCCGGAGGGTCTCCGGAGTCTGGGGAGGGCCCAGATAGAGATAGGGCTCAATTGAAGAGAAGAGATTAAGGGTGGGGGTGGGGAGTATCCCCGGGAGGATCCGACTCAATGTGCCCCTTGACTTGAGTCCATATATAGATAGGGGGTCCTATGGTGAGGGGGTCAGCAGACTGGTGGAACACCTATAGAGTGAAGAGTGAGATATAGATATAGATAGAGAGAGAGATATATATCTTATCTGAGAGAGATATAGAGATAGAGAGAGACTGAAGAGTGAGTCGAGAGAGATATAGATAGATCGAGAGATACAGATAGAGAGAGAGATCTATATAGAGATAGAGATATATATCTGAGAGAGATACAGATAGAGATAGTTTCATTCAGATAGACTCTATAGGCTATATGCATGCTATGCTTGGGGGGGACGAGGGAGACTATAGCATCCCTTAGAAGCTAACTCTACTGGCCATATATCCCATATATCTCTATCTGGCTGGCCCTCCGGCCGGCCTAGATTTGAGCATAGACCTCGGTGGATGGGCCATAGATCGATCTAGATAGGCCCTCTCCTCGGCCTCCCTATCTCTCTATTGTATCTTCTAGCCGCTCCCCACTATCTCATCCCCACCCCATATAGATATAAGGGAAGGGGCTCAACCCAACCCCGGCGGCCCTAGCCCTATATACCTATCTGGGCGGCCTATGCCGGCCTGGCCTTTTATCTTCGCACCGCCCCCCCCTCCTATATCCTATATAGATCATACTATTCTACCGCGGTTGGTTCCTCGGCGATCTATATACGTGATAGACCCGTCTATACTCTATCCAGATCTCTGGATATAGGAGGCCCCCTCTAGATCTCTCTATATGGGGTGACTGGACTAGACTATAGATAGGCATAAAGAGCCCTGCCCTATATCTCCAAGATCTATAGAGGGGGGCCCCAGAGATAGATATAGGGCCCCAACCTCACCTAGATATCTATCTGGGTGGCCCTGAACTATCTAGTCCAGGGAATGACCTCGGCCTCCCATAATCTATCTATATAGAGAGATAGATAGGGCCAACTGATTGCTCAATTCTATTTCCCTATTCGTTCTCTACCGCCCATTAGACCAGACTAGACTGGACTAGACTGCATTAGCTATATAGATTTGACTGACTACATGCCATCAGTGGGTCCAGATATAGATAGGTCGCAGACACCGCCTGGCCCTATCTATATATGGGAGAATATCCACCCATTCTATAGTCATCAGTTCCTCGTTCCTTCCCATTCTATAGAGTTCTGGCAGCCCCCCCCCTATATAGAACTGTCACTCTCCCAGTCATGTGGCGACTGGAATAGAATAGAGATCTTTGGGCAGGGGCGGTCTAGTCGGGCCCAGGTGCCTACATCAATTACACCATACTCTATAGTCAGTCATGCATGCTCAGGAGAATTTCTTTTAGGGAAGGACGCTATCGGCATAGATATAGAGTCCCTCCCCTCTAGACTCTACAGATGGTAGGCTAAGCTCTCTATGGCCCCCTATATATAGATGGCATATGGCTGGCGGCCCTCCCCGGCCTTCTCTATTCGCACCGCCCCCCCCCGGTTGGCTCGATTAGACCATAGGTTGGGTTAGGTTAGTTTCTACCGCGGTTCCTCGGCTCTGGCTCTATATCAATCTAGTCCCGCCCTCTCCTCAGTTGATCATAGAATAGATAGATATTCTATACGTGATATGATATTGGACTATACTCCGACAGGCCCGTATAGACTGTATATAAGGTGGTCGACCCGGGGATTGGGTTATTTCAGACCATACTTTAGAGGATGGGGACACCACTGATACTGAATCTGTTTAGTTAGTTACCGTACCGGTTATCGATTTGACGAGCATAGATATAGATGTGATGTTGGGCCGACATTAATTCATGAACCGAGTGACACAGTGTAGATATCACTTGTGAATCGGGCGTGGATCACATCACAAGTCCCACCTTCTTCGAGCGGAGAATCGAGCGGAGAGAACACGAGTAAAGAAGACTCCCATATCCCTATGGTCGATGAAAGTCCCGATCCCGATCTAGGGGATAGAAATTCTATATATAGAGTAGATTCCGGTTCCGGTGGGCCAGAATCATTTAAAGAGCGAGACAGGGGTTTTCTTGATCAAGATCAAATAGAAGCCAAGTTCAGACCCGGGGATGATCGGGGGACGGGCCATATAGATAAGAATAGGGAGGGGGGGAGGGGGAGGTCCGGGGTTTTCTATATCCCATATATGTAGAGGGGGGGGTCGAGAATGGGGGAGTGGACTCTCTATAGTAATAAAGACTTGAGCTTGAGGCGTTCGTGTGAGGCAGTGGTCAACCCTTCGGTCGTATATCAATAAAGCTGGTCCCATCGCTGGACCTCGGATCTGGGCCCACCCGGAGATAGCCCGGCGTGATATCAGTCGTATCACGTAGAGAATAGAGATGGGAGATGGGCCCTATAGAGAGAACTGGGGAGATGGCCCCGGCCACCGGGAGAGAAGATATAGAGGGAGGGGGGCCGCCCCTATATACCCATGCGACCAACGGGAGAGGGTTGGGTCGAGGGCCGGGGGAGATCCCCCCTCTCTCTATATTCAACCTCCCCTCCAGATAGAGTTCTAGGGGCTATATCTGGAGGGGAGGGTCCCCTACCCTGAACTATAGATATGGCGACAGCAGATATCTATAGATAGGGCAATTCATAGGGGGTGGTTCTGCTCGGGAGGTCGAGCCTAGCCTATATATCTATACATATATGACTGGCACCCTATACATATATACGGCGACCCTATAGATCTATCTGGGAGGTCGAGCCAAGTCGAGCTCAAAAGAAAAGGGGGCAGGTTCGGAAGGGGAGGAGGGAAGGGAGGAGATATATCTATATACTTTCTCTGATTGGCAACAGAGGACAGAGAAACCATACGTAATATGATTCGATTATTCGGCCTTCCTCTTTAAGATAGGGCCGAGAGGCACTCGGCAGATGCATATAGAGGGGCGACCGAAATCGTTGACCGCCTCCAGTGAACAATGTATCACGAGGGGTCGTATCGTTTTCGTATCTATACTCTCTATATGGGGGGGTCGATTCCGGGAGTACGGGCCCCCCATGGATATATAGGCCCATTGATGCGCCACCACCCACCTACCGGTATTGGGTAGTCGGGGTATTGGGTAGTCGATTGGTATTGGTGCCACCACCTACCCATTCATGATTCATTGTGAACCGAATGAATCTTTGTTTCACGGGGGGGGGCGGATGCATACATAATACCCGGATGCATGATCGATTGCCATATTGGGAGATGGGCCATATACTATAGCTATAGATAGTCGTCGAGCCGGGCGGATGAGCTATAGATCTAGATAGTCAACCGGTTATGCGATATGATACGGCCGGCAGCTCACCGCCTTCACTAAATAGATCTATCGCAATGACGTCATGTTGAGCCATAGATCTTTCTAGTTCGAACAGACGGGGATCGGCGTGGCGCCCAGTCGAAACCCATAGAAATCAAATCAGTTATATGTATAGGGCAGGCGAGGGCGGGAGATTCCCCATAGTTCAGATTAGATCGATCACCGGGGTGTGTTTTCCGGATGAAAGCCATAGATATCTCCAGTTCGAACATGGATTACCGGGGTCGGTGTTTGTTTTAATACAGTATGGTTGAGCAGTCAGTGGGCCGGCGAGGCCTATTGATTGATTGGCAGATCCGGCTCGATTCGAGTCGACCGGCTATGTATTATATCTACTTGGGTCGGGGTTGAAGCGGCCCATATCTAGAGTATCTATATACTCTATATAGAGGGCCATATCTATCTCCATACCTATCTAGATAGGGGGGGGGCAGCTAGATTTCTATAGAGATAGAGTATACCGACGAAAGAAAGGAGGCCGAGGTATTCAAGCCTATAGAGATCTGCCTCCCCTCGCGCCAACAGTTTTCTCTAGATGGGGAGATAAGATATATAATACAATATAGAGAGTGGGGGGGTGGGGGCCGGGAGCCCATAGCTATCCTCGACCAGATAGGATAGAGAGTTCGGGGCCCATAGAGAGTTCTAGATAGGGGCTATCCCATATCGTCATAGGGGGCGAGTGCAGCGCTGGGGGAGAGGGGTGCGGCGGATCAGCGGATCTGGTGTGATCCCCTAGATTTCTTCCTTTTGATCCGCGGGATATCATAAAGATAAAGCAGGGGCCCTATATCTCTATCTGCCCTGAACGGCGGTAGGCCGGCTGGGGGAGATATATAGCTAGGCTATCGCAGAACTAAGATCTGATCTGATCTGATCTATATAGGGGCGGGGCGGCCTATCCATATCTGGGGAGGGCCCCTATCTCTATTCTATATTCTATGGCGAGCATTTCCTTTATGCAGTGCCGTGCCATATAGGTTTGTTTGTTTTGTTTGCCCCTCTGCTTCTATAGGGCATATAGAATACGGAGAGTTGGGTCCTGTTTGCCCCTCGGGTATATATAGATGGAATACAGATATATTGTTGTTGGGTCCCGGTTTGTTTTGTTTGCCCCTCGGGTATATATAGATGGAATACAGATATCAATCAATATAGGGGAGGGGGCCTAGACTCTCCTCTCTAGTTGGGGCCATCTAGATAGTTGGGGCCCCATCCATCTCCATCTAGAGAGTTGGGGCCATCTATATAGATATGTATGCCATCTAGATCTCTATAGAGTTAGGGTTGGGGCCGAGCCAATCTGAATATCTGTATCGGTTGGTAGGTTCAATGCCTACTGTTTGATCCTGGCTCGGCTCTATTATAGCCTAGCCTAGCCTAGCCTAGCCTAGCCTAGCCTAGCCTAGCCTGGAAGGAGGAAATCTATAGTATAGAAATACAATTGGTAGGTCCCACCCGGAGAGAGGGGGGGCCTACTGTTTGATCCTGGCAGACTAGAGTTCAGGGCCCCCCAGAATCATAATAGAATAGATATATAGGTATCGGATCCCCTAGAATTCTCAATTCTCTATATGGAGGGCCCTGAACTATATGGTCTATGGCGACCCCCTCTATTCTCTCGCCGGAGAGAGGGGGGGGGCGATCTGATAGCTATCCATCTAGATCAGATCTATTTGTATTACATATATAATAGAGAATAGAATAGATATATGGGTATCGGATCATACTCACCCCTATCGCCCTCCCGATATAGGGGATGCGACGGTATAGTATGGTATAGTCTATATATGGTTGGGGGTTGGGCCGCCCAGCCCATATATAGATGTATGTTTGCCGGATAGAGAGAACTCTAGGGTAGGGCATATGGTTTCTAGATCGTCTGGCCACCTATCCATACAGAATATTAATGTAATATAGATCGTCTGGCCACCTATCCATATTTGATAGATCATTATTCTATTCTGTTTGGTGCCCCCTTCACCCCTATCTATCCCTCTCTCTCTCTATCTATATATCGGCCCCCATAGAATAGAGAGATAGATAGGGCCTGAATGAGACTATTCTATATGGCCTCCCCTATAGATCGATCGTATAGAACTTAACCAGATATATAGATAGGGCGCCCCTAGATCTATAGATAGGGCGGGTATCGGGTTGGTTGCCAGATCAATATAGAGGGCATAGAGAATAGAGAACCTAGAGTATCTATCTGTAGAGTAGAGAAATATATGCTATGCTATGCTATGCTATGCTATGCTATGCTCTGCTCTGCTCTATATCTGAGTGGGGCGGAGAAATCTATGCCCTGCCATATATAGATAGGTAGATAGCCCCTGATTTATCGATTCTCTATATTGGGTGGGGGGGCTGTGCCAATATCGATATTGGTAGGTTCAATGCCTACTGTATCGGAATGCATCGGATGGATGCCCGGGCATTGAGAGGGAAGGACGCTTCCAAAGGCGAAAGGCCATGGGGAGATACCGTCCGTGATCCATGGATCTCCGATCGGGAAACCGTGTCCACAAACAAGACTTAGCGAACTGAAACATCTAAGTAGCTAGAGGAAAGGAAATCAACCGAGACCCCGTTAGTAGCGGCGAGCGAAAGCGGATTGGGCAAATATCCATCAGCGGAGCCCCCCCACCCAATATAGAGAATCGAGATAATCGAATTCCACCTGCCAACCCCCCCCAGATAGATATAGATAGGGCCCCGGGAGATGGCTATAGTTCTAACGGCCTCTAGATAGTTCTAGTTCGGCTAGAGAGAGAGGGCCCTATCTTAATAGGCGTTCCCCTCTCTCTCTATGTTGTCGCCATCAGCCATCATCTAAGGGGGCAGGGGGGCCGGGGCTCTTCTTCTCTGTGCAATTCATTCACCGGCATGTGGATGATGGAAGAACCGGGGGGAACTGTGAAAAGGTTGGAAGATCTGGCCAAAGAAGGTGATAGCCCTGTAGATTGGTTCCTCCCTCCCCGACGGCCTATATAGTTTCTCTCGAACTCGGCCGAACAAAGAGATTTCTATGGTATGGCGCCCTATACTGAACAAAGAGAATAGATTTCTATGGTATGGCCCCGATTCTATATGGGATTGGATATAGAGGTTATCCCATATAGAGATAGGAGGGCGTCAGTCCCCCATTGACTTCTATAGCTATAGTAGGGCGATCGCCGGTATTGTTCGATTCTTCCCAGTAAAGTAAAACGCGGAGTGTTTGAATCAGGGGGACCACCCTCTAAGCCCAAGTATTCCTCAATGACCGATAGCGTACAAGTACCGTGAGGGAAAGGTGAAAAGAACCCTAGG
>CM031243.1:656404923-656467423 GCA_018340775.1 Taxus wallichiana var. yunnanensis | reverse complement strand
GGGCGACTAGAATCTCCCCTATATATAGATATGGGCGACTAGATTCCCTCTATAGAGAGATGGCCCCCCCTCTCTCTATATCTATCTCTCTATCTATCTATCTATCTCTCTCTCTATATCTCTATCTATCTATAGGCTAGATTCCCTATCTATAGAGATGGCTAGCGACTAGAATCCCATATCTCGGCTAGATTCTACGACCATACCTTGATATCACTCCTTCGGATAGAATAATCCCTCCTCATCTCCGCCAGATAGAACTCTATAGAGGGGGGGCCCTCCTCATCTACGACCATACCTCGGCCAAAGATAGTATATACTTTCCTTGTTGATGAAGACTGGGATCTCTGCGTCCTTGCCCTGGTGCTACAGCACAGAAACCTGCTCTATCCGAGGTCTCACCTCACAATTCACCTATATAGTTTAGTTTCTTTGGCCCATATGGATTTATAGGGCCGTATATCTAGATAGGCTAGATACTACGACAGTGACTAGCTCCTCCATGACTCGAGCTAGTTAGTCGAGCTAGCTCCTCCATCTAGTCAGTCGAGCTAGTGCCTCTATCTAGTTGGTCGAGCTAGTTGGTGGAGATTGGTACCCAGATAGAGATCTTTGTGACTCGCCCTATAGATCTATATGGCCCCCTATATCTATATGGGGGGTTGGTATGACTTATATAAGTAATACGAATGGTATCGTGGTCCGCCCTATATATAGAACTGTGGTTGGTCCATATAGACTATAGGGGTTCGTGGTCCTGTATGATCTATCTAACGAGATTGGTCCGGAGTGGTTGGTCTAGAATGGGAGAGTGGTCTAGTATCGTGGTCCACTATCCACTCTATATAGATAGGGGATAGGGGTCGAGTGGTTCCCTCTATATCCATATGGCGTGGTCTAGTCTCGTGGTCTAGAATGGGAGACCATTCTATAGATAGGGCGTGGTTGGGAGAGTGTTTGGTCGAGTGGTACCCAGATATATGATATATAGGCGTGGTTGGTCGGGTGGTCCTCACTCCACTCGCCAGATGGACCATATCCATATACCATATAGAGAGAGGGGGAGGCCCCCTCTATATAGATATAGTGAACTCTACCATATAGATAGAGGGGGCCCCCTATCTATATATGAACTCTACCATATAGATCCGAGATCTATAGGGCCCCCTCTCTATAGATATAGTTACTCTATATCTAGGGCATGCGCCAGATAGATATATAGGGAGTCCAATCGGGCTGTGGGCTGTTCCCTACCTTTCTAATCAACCCATACCCATACCCACTTATATGTCTATGGGGCCGTCCCCGCCGATCCATCTATAGAACTCGGAGTCGATACTGTATAGTTGAAGCTGTTTCCCGCTCCCCCCAGAGATCTATATGGCCACTGGGTGGGGAATATAGAGTTTCTCCAACCTCCCCAGCGATTGGTGCGACTGCTCCCATATAGATATATAGGCATCATGGCAGATAGATATATAGGGCCAGGGTTTCGGGCCTATCCATCTATATATAGGGGGAGGGGGAGGAGCCGCTAGTTATGCTGCAGCCGATGCTGCTCGGGCCATCATGGAACCAACGGCGACGTCTATATAGAATATCGCCCATAGAGATAGATAGATACCCCACTGATTCCTCCCAACTAACACTCTTCCCCATGGATAGGGGCCCCTATCTATATAGATATCTCGGCCCATAATTCCACTCCAACCCCTCCCCCGACAGTTATATAGATAGGGGTCCGATATAGATATTGCTTTTCCGACTCCCGATCCCCTCTCTCTATATGGAGAGACCGCACCTATATAGATATATGGCGTGAATCCCCCCTATCTATATATATTCGCTCGCTGAGTATGTATGTATGCTCTCCCCTCGTCCGTCGAGGATCAAGCTGACTCCCTCCCCCCTCCATTTAGATAGGATATAGGGCCGATATATCATATCTATGGAGATGGCGTTGCGCCGGGGTATGTATGTATATATATCTTATCTGGGTGAAGATATATATAGAGGGCTCCCCCTACTCTATATAGGTCCTACTGACTTTTCGAGTGAGACCCTATATAGAGAACTCTTGCGGACATGACTGCCATCTCGGGGTGACCAATGCTGAGATAATAGAGAGGGTCCTAGGGAAGCTGACTTTTCAAGTCTTCAATATATAGATAGGGGGCGCCGACCCATCTATCTGGCTATGCCCGGGAGGCCCCCCTTCTATATAGATGAGGGCCCCCCCTCTATTCTATATGGGAGATAGGGCCATCTATCTATATCTGATAGGGATAGGGAGATATAGATATAGGCCTACGATCAATTCTATAGCTGGCTCTTGATTTCTCGATCGACAAACAACCTATCCCTATCTCCATAGTTAGTCTAGTCGGTTAAGAACTCAACCCCAACCAGATATGAATAGATGGCCCCCCCCTATAGATAGGATCTATAGGCGAAAAAAAGGATCATCTTATCACCCATCACCCGAAAAAGCCTTCCCCTTCCTCTAATCCAATCTGATCTAATAGGATCTAATCTGATCACACAACGGCTAATATAGAGGGTCCCTAGTGGAATGGGGAGGCGGCCCATATCATATCTATCTAACGCTATCCGCCTATCCGCCTCTGGCTCGGGGGGTTGGATCCCCAGACCCCTGGTTATGGGATATCCGGTTATGGGATGCCTATCCTTTATAGTCCCATAGTCTAGTTGGCACTCCCCTATCCATATATGGGGTAGAATTCTCCCAATGCCTACTGTATGTACCGGATCGCCCTATATAGAAGATGCAAGTGATCGCGGCGGGGGCGAGTTGTGGTGGACAAGGAGGACGGGGGGGTATATATATAGAATGATATCTACTCGTTGTTTAGTCGGTTCTGGATAAATGATCGGGTGACCGTGCCGGTCCATCGACAAGTTGACTTGACCCGAGGGCATAAATGACCTGACCCCCCTATCTATATATTTGTTTGCCAAGTTGATCCATCGGCGAGTTGAAAGGAATCCCGGCTGGATCGAATCCCAATAGCAGCCCCTCTGATAGTGGTGATCGAATCCCAATAGCAGTTGGAATCCCTCTCCCTTCAGCCGGGCATTTACCGACTATGTACATTTGTGCGTTATCAACAGGGCTCGACCTGGCCAGATCTCTGGGCTGCCCTACTATCATCCATTGGCTCGACTCCAACATGAGAGCGGCTCAACCTAGAGAGGAATGCCATACCCATACTATAGAGAGGGGAGGGGAGGGTGGGCTCGACCTAGAGAATCTATATATATAGGGCGGGCAGGTGCCATCTAGATAATTGCTGGCTGGTCTAAAGAACATCCGGCTCGACCTATGACCTCTTTATTGATAGGTCGAGTTCCTCTCCCCATATCTATAGAGGGGGCAGGAAGGAGCCATAGTTCAGATAGGGGGCCGGGCCCTCTCCCCATATCTATATAGGGGGCAGGAAGGAGCCTATAGACACAGGGGCGATGGCGGCCCGTCATCGGTACCCTCTCCCGCCCAATCAATAGGTCGACTAAAGGCCATGAGATCCGCGTAGTCTATATAGATAGAGTGCCCTCTACCTATGTCTACCCATCAATCGGTCGAGCAAACAGTTCTATATAGAGGGGGTGGCTCCCGGTTGGCCATATAGATATATAGGGCGCGCCATATAGATATATAGGGCCAATCTCCACTCCAATCAATAGGTTGGCCTGCCTGCCTGCCTATATACACAGGGGCCCTCTCCCAATCACCAATCAATGTCCCGGTCGAGCGCTCTTAAGAGTCCTCTCCCCATCGCCATATGGATATATAGGGTGCCAACTAGAACTAGAACTATCGATGCCCTCTCCCCCAGCTGAGCTAAGCTATATAGAGTAGGAGATATAGATATATAGGGCCATATATAGATAGGGGCGCCATATCTATAGGGTGCCAAACCAAATAGACTACGAGATATAGATAGGGGCCCTCCCCCTCCAGATATAGCCCTACCCTGAACTATCTATGGGCTATGGGGGGGCGGGGGAGCGCCCATATCTATCTAGGGGGACCTCCCCCTCCCCTGAATCAAATAAAATCAATATTACAGGGCCGGGCCCCTTCACCCTATACAAACAGAAGGGAGGGATCGTGGCCACCCGAGGCCATATATCTATATCTCTCTCTATATCTCTCTCTATATCTAGATCTCTCTGTGCGGTGGCCCCCCTTTCTCTCTATCTGTCGCATCTAGATATAGGGGGAGGAGGGGGAATCGGGGGAGCGAGAATAACTCTCTGCTCTGTGGTGATGATGGGGGCGTAGAGCTGATATGCCCAAAGTGTGGGTGCGGAGTGGAATCAATGGTATCTGGAGTCTCCTCTCTATCTGATCATGGGGTGAGGGGGCAGTTCTCTATATAGGGGAGTGAGATATAGATATATGCGTTTTCCATATCTGGAGGCTCGGGCCCCTCTCTGTCTCTATCTATGGGGGAGCCCAAACTTCCGGTCGGCTCATCGGGGGGTGGGAGAGTCTATAGATGTAGGGGGTAGGGGAGATGGGCCGGGGGTCGAGATCCTTCCTATCTGTTTCGAGCACTTTCTATCTCTCGGCCCGGTTGTATCACGTATATAATAGAAGGGCCCGTTGGCCCTCTACCTATATGAGTTCTCTATAGAGGGGAGCGGAGCCCATCTCTATATCTCGGAGCGGAGCAGATAGAGAGGGGAGTTTGGCCGAGGGCATATAGAATATAGATCTCCGAGTTGCCCCCCCCCAGATCTCTATCTATATAGAGGGTCTGATCGGACGAGAAGAGTCCGCCCCGGATCGAGAGACTAGTCTGCTGCCAAATCTGAACTATAGGGGAGACTAGTGTTCCCCCCTCCCCTCTCTATATTGGCTATTGGCGAGTCTCGTCTGCTGATCCGGAGTCTCGTCTGCGGAGAGAGAGCAGAGTAGCAACAAACGACATTGCAGCAAACAACATGGCAACAATCCGCCCTATGGCCAACTAAACTCCATATAGTCGAGGACTTCTATAGATAGGGTAGGGCGACATAGATTCTATAGATATGGCGACCCCCCTCCCCTATCCATATATTCAACCATCGGCCTACCTAGATTCATGATGAATGCCTACCCAGATTCATGATGCCTATATAGATATAGGGGGTGGCCCTCCGCTTCTATATGGTTTTGATGCCTATAGAATATATACATAGGGGGCGGTCGTATTGATGCCTATATAGACGTAGGGGTGGTCGTGGTCATTTCTGTATGCCGCCGAGATAGAGATGGCGATCGATGATAATACAATCATCTCCATCCGTCGGAACTCGAACTATATTCATTCGTTGGTCCATATGGATATATAGGCTATTCGTCATTATCTCTATCTCTCGGTCCGCCATAATAGAGTGAGTCGAGTCTAGATAGAGGGGGTCGCCATATCTATATATAGGGTGAGTTCTCTATATAGGGTAGTTCTAGGGCCGTTGCCTGCCATATAGATAAGAAAAGGTCAAGGTTGAGACCCTCCCCCTCCATATTATTAGATAGGGGCCCTCTGTTTAGATAGGGATATATAGGGTCGCCATCCATATGGCACCCCCCCTCCCTATATAGATTGAGATTAGATTCTAGATATGGCCCTATATATCTATATCTCCTACTCTATAGAACTGGGGGCGACTCTCTATAGTCCTCGACCGATGAAGGGCCGCCCTATAGATCTATATGGCGGTAGGCCTATCTATATATGGGGAGGATCTATATAGAACTGGGGGGAGGATACCACCCACCAGGCGAACATACCATACCAACTAACAGCATCCCTCTCTCTCTATGGTTGGTATATGGGCGCCTCCCAGATAGATGTATGGGCCTCTACTGATAAAGCAGGGAGATCCCTCTATCTATATGCTAAGCAGATAGATATATTAGGCATTATTTCCATGGTCGGAACGGTGGCACGGGTTCATAACCATCAAATGGTTCGGCCCGGATGTTCCCACAGTGTTCCTTCGTAAGGAAGCCTATAATCCCTATCCCCACATCTCCCTTGCCCCCTCAAGATCTAACGACACCTGGAATTGATGCTCTCGAGGATAGAGTGTTGGTTGGATGCGAGTGCCTTGCCCCTCTTCCCCTCTTCCCCTCTTCTATTACCAACGACAACCAGTTCGGTCTCAGGAATATCTCGCTCCCAACGATCGGAGCTCTATCTATAGTTCTATATGGGGCATCATTTTGCTCCGTTCTCCTTCTCCATTTCCTCCTTCTTCTTATATAGGATAGATTCGCCTATCCTGAATCTTTATGGTGTGTCCTTGAATATTCTTCCGCACGATTCTCCTACCATACTCGAATGGGCGGTTAGCGATTGGGCCCCACCACCAGCTATATAGAGTAGGGGTCGTCGATCGCTACCGGAAAGCTCCAATGGATATGAATCTTTCGCATGGAGGAGTTCGCATTTTCATTATAGGTGTTATCTCTCCAACTGGGACATAGTTATTCGTTCGATTGACTCTTCTTCCAAACTCCATATAGGGAAGGATATAGCGTTGATTCTATATAGGGGGCTCGATTCTTTGATGGACCCACGCCGACATTCCATTTGTGGGAATTTGATGATATGAGCCGAAGATATAGAGAGGGGGGCTCGCGATTACATATGAATGGGCATGATGAATCACTTCGGGGATAGATCGATATAGTTGGGGAGAGGGACTCGCCCACCCCTATCTATCTAACTATATCTATAGTCGGCACCCCCTCCCCTATAGAGATAGATGGGCTCCAGGGTTACCCAATTATAGACATAGACAGAAGGAGGCTCGGCTCTAATATATCTTATCTTATCTTATCTTATCTTATCTTATCTTATCTTATCTTATCTTATCTTATCTTTAAGATAAGATATAATAGAGTCCAGGAGTCCAGTAGTGCCCCCTATCTCTATATATTGCCTTAGTTCGGAGTTCGGTAGTGCTGCGCTGTTAGTTCATCATGGTGGAGCAGGCGGCGGGGCTACCCTTTGTTGTTATTGCTCCGATTCCCGCGAGGCGAGCCGATTCCTAAGATTCCCCCGCTTCCGATTCTTCCTACGCTACCACTGAGCCGATTCAATTCCCGTTCCTACCACTGAGCCGATTCCGATTCTTCCTACGCTACCACTGAGCCGATTCAATTCCCGTGATTCGATTCCCCCGCCCCGACCTCCCTCCCCTCAATTCAATATAGGGGCCCGATCTGGGGGGCCCACCCCATATATGGATTAGATAGGCCGATTCATCAGATCCCCTCCGATCCACACACATTATTCTTCTCCTCCGATTCTTAAATCTAGTATTCCTGTTCCCATTCACCTGTTCGTGGTAGAGGTATGCGCCTGATTGATCGGATTACTAGACAGATGGGATTACTACTGATTGATATTACTATACGGATGCGGAATGGTTAGTAACAGCAGAATGGTTACAGGATTCCTCGGATGCAGGAGGCCAGTAGAACGCTGACGGTAGTACCGGTCCCCCGATGGGCCCCCCCGATGGGCCCCCCCGATGGGCCCCCCCCGATGGGCCCCACCCCATTCTCTATATAGTACCGGGCCGGGTTTCTGCAGGTAGAATAGGTCTGCGCTCGACCGCCGCTCTACCGGAGAGCCACCGGGACAAAGATTGGGAAACATAGAAAGGCTTGGGGAGGTTGGGACCCGGAGGGGTTGGTCCACCCGGTTCCCGTGCCATATAAAGAAAGCCCTTATATTCGATTACGATTACAGAGCCGCCCTCGCTTGCCCCTATATCTATATATGGCGCGGCGCTCGGGCATGAGCCATAACCATAGGTGACATAGACAGACCAGACCAGACAGAAACCCTGGCCTCGCTATAGAGTAGGTCGGGCCCTGGTTCACCCGGTTCATGAAGGTCCTGGGGAGAGAGAGCGGGGGGGGGGAGGAAGGCTTTACTATAGAAATCATTGTAGACGTAGCATCAGTCGTACTACGTATGTAATACGGTCAGTGATGCCGGATGAACGTAACCGGTGTTACATAGAGAAAGAATGGCACTTCAATGGTCACCAATCAATGGCACTTCAATGGTCACCAATCAATGGCACGCAATGGTGGGTCACCGATCACCAACTTCAATGGCGGGCGGGCGCCATATAGAGAACTCTAGGGGAGCCCCCACCCCCCCTAGATGAGTATAGATAGGGGGCGGTTCTATACTCTATAGTATAGTAGGCCGTCGGTGCGCGGACCGGGACTATGCGCTCTCACTATCGCGCCCAGCCGGGGGCCTTGCCTTTATGCTGGAGTCGGCCATATCTCTGGGGGCCCGTCCGGGTATGGATATATGCGCTTCGATCGATCCGGTGCACTTCGATCAATCCGGCGCACTTCAATCATGCATCCGGGGACCTCAGTGAATAGTGAAGTGAGTGATGCCATACTATAGTGAAGTGATGGGATGCCATACGGATAGAGTATAGTCCATTCAGGCCCCTCCTCGGCTACCATCTCCCCCCCCCCCCTCTATAGAGATATGGGAGAGAGGGGAGGGCGGCTATATATAGGCATAGGCACTCGACTGCCCCCCCCCTCCCTATAGATCTTCTCTATGGAGGGCCGACTCCCCCCATATATAGATTAGATAGGGCGCCCATCTATAATCTATATAGGGGGTGGGGGCAGTCCCCGAACAACTTCATAAGCTCAGCTCAGCCATATATATAGATTAGATAGGGCGGGATATAGAGTTCAGGGCTTACCCCTTACCCGCTTAGTATCCATCTCCCCAGTCGAGGGCGCTGGGAGAGGGACGATGACCCCCTCCCCTATATAGAGAACTGAGGCCGGATGAATGGAGCCAAGTAAGACCTCTCCCTTCTGTAGTTGGTTGAGCGATGACCTCTCCCTCTCCCAATCACCAATCAATAGGTCCTCGACCAATCAATGTACCAGGTCCTCGACCAATCTCATATAGATAGAGGGGGCCCCCCTCTCTCCCCCAGATACTCTATCTGGGGGCAGATAGGGGCGCATAAATGTCCTCGTCCTCTCCCAATCAATAGGTAGGTGCCCCCCCCCCCTCCCCCCTCTCTCTATATCTTCTATGGGCGCCCTATCTATATCTGGGGGCCAGATCTATATATATGGCCGGTGGCCGCGAGAACTGGGCCCCCCTATAGTCTCATTCAGAGTGAAGAGTGAGATATAGAGAGAGATAGAGAGATAGAGAGAGAGATAGAGAGAGAAGAGACTGAAGAGTGAGATAGTCGAGATATAGAGAGAGAGTGCAGATAGAGATATAGAGAGAGATATATATCTGAGAGAGATTTCAGATAGTCTCATTCAGATAGAGATATGGGGACCCCCTATATAGATAATACCACATTGGCATTATCTATATAGGCCCGGGCGAGGCGGCCAGAAGGCCAATTTAGCCGACTAGCCTTACTCCCAAACGACTCTACCTTCGACTAGTTGTAGCAGAGTTGCTGATATTCGACTAGCCGGTTGGGCTACCAGACCAGTAGTTGGTTGGACCAGCCGGTTGGGCTACCAGACCAATCCGAACGAATCTCTAGCCCCATATGTAGATAGGCTGGGTTGTGTTAGCTAGCCTTAGTTGGGCGTGGTTATAGAGGGACTAGCCTTCAATTCAGCCTTCAATCAAACCTAACGACATAGATGGGGTGAGATAGGGAGGCCAAGGTTCTATATTCCATATAGATAGGGCCACCGGAAGGATTTATCTCTCTCGGGGGACTACCGGAAAAGACAAAGGGCATTCCCTCCAGATATATAGATGGATGGGCCCCAACTCGGGCTCCCCATATATAGATATACTCCCCACTAGATATAGGCTTAGGCTTGGGCCCCACTATCTATATAGATGCTGCTCCGCTGGTCGAGAATAGAGTAGAGTAGGAGATCTCTATAGGGCCATATAGTATAGATATATAGGGTGCCCTCCCCCCCAATTCTGAACCCCTGGTAATAGAGCCATATCTAGATATCCCCGGGGGCTATATAGATATGGGCCCTATAGATCTATATATCTCTTCATAGATATCTGGGCCCCTATAGATCTTATCTCTCTGGGGGCCCGGGCCTTTCTATATAGATGGGCCCTATCTAGGTATGGGGTAGGCCCCCCAGATAGATAAGATATAGAGGGGGGGCGCCCACCTATTATCTGATTGGGGGGGGGGTCGAGGAGGGGGAGGGTCCCTATATCTCTATATGGCAACGGAACTTATCTCAGCCGTTGTTGTTCCCCTCGGAATGGGTAGGTTCGTCATATGGGCATCGACTTGTGAGATTCAACACATGGGGAAATTGGCTTGGGTCGGTTCCATAGTCAGTGGACCAACCTTTAGGCCCTCGACCGATAGGGCTCGACCCCCGATGGGGAGAGCACTCGATCGATCGAGGGAGAGGAGCCCCCCCTCCCTGAACTATCTTATCTTATTTATCCGGGGGCCTCCCCCGCTCGACCAACGTTTTCGGAGAGTCCCCATATATAGATAGGGCCCATCTATATAGAAAGGCCCGGGCCCCCGGATAGAGACCGAGACCGAGACCAACCACCTATGCCTACTCTAGGGGCCTATATATTCTATTAGATGGGGGGTCAGTGTTTTAATATAGTATGGCAGTCATATGACCAGCGACCCGTATATATATATATATATATCTATAGGGGCGATTCAACACATCGGCCCTTCCCTAAATATTGCCAGTTGGGTCGGTGTTTGTTTTAATATAGTATGGCAGTCACATGACCTAAAACTGCCTACTCTATAGAGAATATAGCCGATTCCGGCATCAATCACCGAAGGGAATCCCCTCTAAATTGAAAGGGGGGGGGAGCCTATCTATCTTGGGCGCTATACTATATTGGGGCAGTCATATGACCAGCGACCCATATATATCTATAGTTTCCAACAGAACAGACCTCGGGAAATGTTGTTTAGTCGGTTTTCCGGCCGGCGACTTTTCAACAATTGATCCACCTCGCCGGCTCGGCGAGGTCGCTGTGCTGGGGTTGTGGCGAATGCCCTGAAGTCGGCCGAACCACTCGACCGGGCCATTCATGTTACGTATATAGATCATCAATCAATCGCCACTCATCCATCAATCAATCAGAAGCCACTCCTGTTACGGTATGGACTGCACCACTAACTACAACTCTGGATAGTCGATAGTCGTCCATCCATCGGACTGACTCATGTTACGTATACTCTACTCATGTTACGTATATAGTATGGTCCATCAATCAATCAATCACCGGGTTCAATGGTTCGAATAGTCCAGTTGGCTCCGCCGCCGGCTGGCGCATCCCTCGGCCCCCCCCTATAGATAGAGATATGGGCCATATATCTAGAGGGGGCCGAGAGCGAGCAGAAATGCCCTAGCCCCGGCCCCCCCCCTTCTCTCTATATGGGTTCTATGGGGGGCACCTAGACTCTATATATCTAGTTTAGGCACTCGATCGAATCAAGAGATCGAGGCCCCCTATCTCCCTATCTATGGGGGGCTCTCCCGTTGGCCTAGGGTTCCTCCCCCTAGAGAACTCTATGGTATGGCTATCGCCATATAGAGAGAGAAAGGGACCCTCCCCCTACTCGGCCCCCCCAACCCCATCCAATCTCCAATCTAGAGAGACCTGGGATCTGGGCGGGCGGTCCCCCTATGACGATATGGGAGAATTCAGCTCTCTCCCGTTGGCCCATATAGATATAGGGGCCCCCCTCTCTCTATATGGGGCCTCCCCCTCCTCGACCTTTCTAAATGACCTCGACGATCAGTCAATGACCCCTATACATATGGCCCCCCCCTATCCGCCATATAGAGAGAGGGGGTCGAGCGCATACCCATATCTAGATAGGGCCCCAACCCCCTCCCCTCTCTATAGATCTATATGGGCCCGGGGTGGGCGGGCGCCTATAGAGATCTATAGGGGTCCCGATAGGGCGGGGGAGTGCCAACTCTATCTAGCTTAGCTGCCCCCTGGCCCCAACCCCACCCCCAGAGATCTATAGGGGAGGCGGGCGCCTATATCTAGATAGATAGGGGCGCATAAAGAGAGGCGGGCGCCTATATCTAGATAGATAGGGGCGCATAAATGACTGACCTTCGTCGGGAGAGGGCCCTGGGCTCGACCCCGAACTCTCGATAGGGGGTCGAGGACCCGGGGCCCTCGGCCCCTCGAGTTGATCCCGTGGGTTAGGTGGTTGTGTTCGGAGAGATCAATCGAGTTTCGTTATTCATGTCAGATCGGAGCGGGAACCGACGAGAAACTTCTCGAGATGCTGGAGGCGGCCCCCCTCTCTATAGATCGTGATACCCGCTTACTAATGGTACTACGTTATTCGAACCCGAAGCCCAGACTGAAGCGTAGACTCCTTAGGCGAAAGGAGTCCGTGCTTCAAGACAAGAATGGACGAACTGGGAAACCGGAAAGCCCATGCCCATGCCCATGCCCATGCCCATGCCCATGCCCATTAATTGTAGGTCAGGCCAGGCCAGGCAGCGTCCGCCTCTCCACTGCATGTGGTTCAAGAAAGAGCATATGTAGTGGCATATGTAGTAGCATATGTAGTAGCATATGTTATGCAGTAGATGTGCTCGCGGACTGCGAGAAGACGCTGCAACAAAGCGGGGTCCAATGCCCCTTCCTTCCCCGCTGCTTTGCTTGCTTCGGTTCAGTAACGCTTCAGTTCAGTAACTTAGTGTAGTGGTAGTGCTGCGCCGCAACAACCGATCGGGAGATGAAATAAGAATTCCTCCGAATCCCCGACCTTCCTTCACATGTTCAATCCTTTTCCAGCGGTTTTCCCAGAGATCTTTCCCATTAACGCAACTTTCATTTCGCCCATTCATGGAGTTGTATTTAGTACCTCCAAGAAATACGATTATCCGCCGTTAGCAAGTAATGTGGGTTGGCTTGGATTACCCAGTGTTCTGATCACCATACTGTTGCTCGCAGCTGGCGCACCTCTCCTAACTATCGCCCATTTCTTCTGGAATAATTTCTTTAGGAAAGACGATTTTACATATTACCGCCAAATCTTTCTTCTATTAAGTACGGCTGGTACCATCCTGATGTGCTTCGATTATTTCGAACAAGATAGGTTCAATGCTTCTGAATTCATTGTCTCAATCCCACTTCCTACTAGCAGTATGCTCTTTATGATCTCGGCTTATGATCTAATCGCTATGTACTCAGCTATTGAGCTTCAGAGTCTATGTCCTTATGTGATCGCAGCATCGAAAAGGAACTCTGAATTTTCCACGGAAGCCGGCTTGAAATATTTGATTTTAGGCGCATTTCCCTCTGGAATATTATCGTTTGGGTACGACTGGACAACTACCGGTGTTATTTCCGTCCGATCTCCCTTCGCGGCCTATAGCCCCTAGACTAGAAATTTCAAGGGCCCCCATATATAGATAGGGTAGGGTAACCCCGGGCCTCCTCTCCCAACTCTATATAGTATAGTATAGTATAGTATAGTATAGTATAGTAGGCCGTCGCCATATCTCTAATCTGAACTAGGAGGGGGGGGGGGTGCCGACTAGATATATAGCCGCCCTCTCCTCGGCCCCATATCTATATATATAGGGGGCCGAGCGATTAATCAATGACCTTTCGTCGCCTCTCCCGTTGGTCGAGGGCCTATCTAACCCATATATAGAGTCTAGAGGGGGGGCTCGTCCTCCTCTCCCCATCTATATATCTCTATAGGGGGCCGGGGACCCTCCCCCCTCCTACGTCGAAAGGCCCTCGGCCTCCTCGAATTCATTTAGAGAATCTAGGGGAGCCCCCTCCCTGAACTATCTTATCTTATTTATCTGGGGGCGATTCATGAACCGGCGTAGGCCGTCGCCATATGGATATGGCAAGTCAAGTCAAATTGGGCAATCTATAGTCCAGTCTAGTCTAGGCTCCCTGAACTCTGAACTAGGCGGATCATAGAGAGTGGATAGATAGGCCCCATATAGAGTATAGAGAGGAGGTTGGGGTCGAGGTCAGGTCATTTAGATCTATATAGTAGGCCGTCGGCTCCCTCCCTCTATAGAAAACTATAGGCCCTCGGGGGCGCCTCTATCTATCTAGATAGCCGCCGTTCACAACCCTTCTCTCCTCACTATACTCTAGTCACCCATCGAATGAAACGAGCATACTGTATCGGAATGCCGAAATCGCGCTTCGATGGTGCCCCTCTGGGAGGGTACCGTATACCCCCCGGCTATAAGCGATCTTACCGGAAAGCGAGATTGCGAGGATGAAAATGAATGTGATGATGATGATGACGATCATAATGATGATAAAAACATTTAAGAGGATAACGATGATGGAAATGATAATGGTGATGATGACGATGATGGAAACGATCGCTTCGAAGATCAAGTTTTACACTATTACTCGTTTGTACTTGATTGTTGAAATATGTATTTATTCCGTTATTTTGAAACTTTCTTTGTTTATTTTTATTTGTTATAATGAGACATGATGGTTGAACAATTTTAACATGGTTCAATGATAGTCATAATAACATTTTTCATGTCGTGTTACATAATTTTTCGTGTTGATGATGAAGACAATAATAATGACGATGATGAGTGTAACCATCACCATCACCATAATAATGATAATAACTCAATTACTATTATTATTAATTTGTAATTTATTATTATTTTTAATTTTTAACATTTTTAACATTTTTGATAATTTTAATAAATTTTTAATTTTAATTAATTCTTAATTTTTATTTTATTACTTTTTCATTTTTTATTTTTTGTTATTTTTAATTCATTATTAAATTTTAATTATTTGTAGTTTTTCATTTTTAATTTATTATTATTAATTTTATATTTTTATTTTTATTAATCTTTCTAATTCTTATTAATTTTAATTGATATTGATATTTTAGTTTTTATTAATTCTAAATTTTGTTATTGAATTTTAATTTTTAGTTTGAAAGTTTAAGTTTTAAATTTTAATTAATTTTAATTTTTAGTAGTTTTAATTTGAAATTTAATATTTTAACTTTTTAATTAATTTTTAATTTTTAACTAAATTTTTAATATTATTCATTTTTATTTTGTAATTTATAATCTTAATCATTTTTATTTTTAATATTTTTCATTTTTAAAGAATTTTTATATTTTTAAATTTTTAATTTTAAATAGTTCTTAATTTTTGTTATTTTAAATTTTTCCTTTTTGTTGATTTTATTAATTTTTTTATTCTTGTTACTTTTAAATGATATTAATTTTTATTGATTTTTAATTTTTTAAAATTAATTTAAAATTTAAAATTTAAATTTGAAAATTTATTTTTTTAATTTTTAGTTAATTTAATGTTTTTTTTTTTTTTTTAATTTTTAATTTTTTATTATCTATAACTTATAATTTTTATTAATTTCTAATTTTTATTGATTTTAATTTTACTTTTTGTTATTTTTAATTATTAATTATTAATTTTAATTCTTTTTAAATTTTAATTAATTTCTAATACTTATTAATTTCTTTATTTTTATTAATATTTTAATATTCTATTAGTTTTTAATTTTGATTTTTATTAATTTTAATTCTTTTTAATTTTTGTTATTTTTTTAATTTTTAATAATTTTAATTAATTTTTTAATACTTATTAATTTCTTTATTTTTATTAATTTTTTAATAATCTATTAGTTTATAATTTATAATTTATTTTATTATTGGTAAATAGTTTTAAAGGGACTATACCCATTACAAAAAGGGCTCACCAGCCTGATATAACTATGAAGATTCAACAAAAAGGATCAAAATCCAGATAGAACATTATTTCCAAAAGTAACCAAGAGCTAGTTACAACTAGAAGCAAAAAAGGACACAGACTGCAACAAAACTGCAAAAAAATAGCAAAGTCACAACAAAAAGATCGCAAAAGAACAACATCTTCAACGAATCCTACTAGCCCAAGTGAGTTTATTTCTTGGATGCACTTTCAATTCTGGACTAGATCGTTTGCAGCGAGGTAAACAATGCCATAGTGGTTTTGTGCGTTGAGTCCGAAGCATCTAGTTGCGAAATGGTCAAACTCCTCTCTTTATCATTCCCCCAAATAGTTGCAAGGATCCCACTGAGCATGGCAATGCTCCGAACTTACTGCTCTAAAAAGTCACTTATGACTTTGAAGATAGCCATGTTGTGATCATGTCTATCTTTAGCTCTCCCAATCTTGTGTCTAGAGAGTTCAACTTCTTATATATATCATTAAACTGATCCTTGCCATTGTCATTCTCTTCATCAAATTTTCTTTTCCCTTTCTTGTTTTTCCATACGCTGAAGGTCCTTCTTCAGCTGTTTCATTTCTTTCTCCAGGGATTCCAGTCTATGAGGCACTTGAGACTCCTCTTGATGTAAGGCCTTTTCAATACCAGCATTGCTGATATGAAGCAAGTTTTGAGCAACCTCCATCTCTTTGGAGCTTCTGAGAATCCTGCCAGTGTGAGGGGTGTCTATTTTCTTGGGGTTCTTGGTTTTGGATTTGGAAGGGGTGGCAAGAATGGGAGTGGGAGCAGAGGAGGTGGTAGTGAGCGGCTCACTAGGAGCAATTGGGAAGCTAGGGAACTTGGCAACACAAAGCTTGTGCAACAAAAAGATAAGGCCCTGATGCAAAGGAATAACACAGAGAGTGCTTTTGAAAATCTAGAACAGAGCACTAAAGGGAATTGAGAAGGTAGTGTGGGAAGCAGATGCGAAATTCCTTCTAAAATGGTTTAAAAAGACAAGGTGTTTAATAGGGACCGTTTTATACTTGCCCTTCCAAAGAAATATATCTGACCATCATATTCGTCACTTCATCATATGGCGTGGGAATAGAACTTACCCTTATGCCTACAGCAACAAACTCCAGCTCCTCACCCTCATCGGAGAATTTTTTGGCCTCGGCGACCTTGTCAATCCTATTACTAAAAAAGGTAGCCCTCCAATTCCAGGCCTATTGCCTCAGCAATCAGCTCCTCATTGATAGTAACTCGGTGGCCACCATACTTGACCCTCCTATCCTTCCAATCCGTAGCAAAGTGAACCGAAATGTTCAGGTCATGCCCATGAATGCGTTCAATGCAATTTGAAATGCCTCCCTTGTGTAAGAGGTTCCACAAGTACCTTGTTTGACTCCAATTGACATGGCGCCCCTCCCATTTTCTCCTTCTTCCTACAAATTCTGTAAATATCCTGCTCAAAACCCTCGTAAGAGTCTGCTTTTTTCTTATGACTGTCCTATTTTTTGAAATACCTCCCACCTGTGCGAGGTTTGATGGCTTTAATGTGGCCGTAATAAGGAGGATAAATCACACAAGTGTGATCTTTCACCTCCGTTAAGACCCACTCCATGTCATAATTAAAATTACTCCACGTATGTAATTCCATAATTATAAAGTTTGGATGGTAAACGATTTTATTATACTAGAGCTATGAACTGGAGTGGTGGTTTTGGAGGATCACTTTCTCTAAGTGGGACATGGAGGTGGGCTTGGGTCCTTAATGTCCACCGAGCGATCCACATTCGGAGCGCCCCACTGTGTTCCTCTTGGTTCACATGGAGAAGTTCGACCCCTACCTCAAGGTGTCTCCATGGCTACTTATTGAAAGTGTCCAATGGCCTCAATGGGAATGGAACTTGGGTTGATGATTACAAACTACTTGTAACTCACCAATAGACCAAGACCTTGAGTCCTTTAATTTATAATTTGTAACATTTACTTTTTATTAATATTGTAGTTTTCAATTTTTAATATTTACTTTTTATTAATTTTAATTCTTTATTTTTATTAATTTATTAATTTTTATTAAATTTAATTTTTGATATATTTTAATTTTAATTTTAATTGTTAGTAACAATAATAATATAAGAACAAAAATCTTATTTTTAATTTTTTTTTTTAATTTTAATAATAATTTTTAATTAATTGTGAGACATATTGTCTTGGTTATAGCACCAAAGGTGTTATTGCTAGTTTATTATGTTGTCTGTATTTTGGATATTAGAATTATTTGTATACTTTAAATTTATAATTCAATGGGCATTGTATTTTTTGGTAAAAATATTGTTGAACTAAGGTCTCTACCATTTATATTAATTATTTAGTCATTCTTTCTTTATGATTAATTTCTTTCAACATATTAATATATCTATGTATTTATAAACTTATTAAGTTTAAATTAAAATATTTTAGGTGTGCATTACTACACACATGAGGTGTGGGAAAAACCAACAAAGAAGCTTCAAAACAAAAATTAAAAAATCACACAAAAGCTCGAACATTACATTATATTATGCTTCTAACAATAAAAGAAAATTAAGAAAACGAAACAAAGAGAAGCTAAAAATATGGGAAAAAAACCAGCCAAATTCAATAATGTGCACAGATATACTAAAATAATATAAAATCATAATAAATAACCAATCATGTACCATAATAAAGTGTTGACACATACCTCTACATATCTATTGTTATATTATTGTATATAATTGTAGTAGTCAATTGTCTTCTATGTATAATCTCTAGAGTCGCAACCACTTTGAATGTGAATTGAAGATTCACTTCTCAATATAATAAATGTGCAATTTCATGGAGACATTATTCAATTAATGAATTCGACTTTGGCTTCTACCAAATTAGTTGTTAAATTTTCATTCCTTTCTTGACCTAGCATTAATGTTAGAGCACATGGTTCACCTTGTTATACTTAAAGCAAACTCTAGTAGTGCAACATTGTTGCTGACTTTCGATGACTTTTGCTAACAAATTGTTGTATTTTGGATGCTTGTTGACTGGTAGCTTGAGACAATCTCCCATGTATTCATATTTTCTTGGTGATCAATCCACTCAAGGTGCATATGAGGATATTTCTCTGTAATTAGAAATGAAACCTTAATCTAGAATTACCCGTATAAACTTGTTAAAAGGAACTCATTCATACTCAAAATCAAATCATACATCTCAATCATACTTTCTCAAATAAACCAACCTCTCCTAAGAATGTATTTGAATGCCAAGAAAGGTTTTACCCTAATTATATGCTTCCACTACTAAACAAATCATGGGTATGCTCATACCTTGAAGCAAAATCTAGTTGACTCTTTCATACAATCATCCATTCTAAGCTCTTCAGTTGCATACCTCGTGATGCAATCTAGTTTCATATATAAACCTACCTTCTTGTAAATTATCTCGATTTTTGATCCCGTTAAGCATCTCTCGATGTCAAGATTGAACCTAGTATAATAGGATCTATAATGAGCCAAGTATATTTCCTTTATATGTGATCTTCCTCATTGATGCAGCCATAACCTTTGACTGATAACTTAAAAGTAATTATCCTCTTATAACAATAGTCCTCCCGAATGAGATCTTTGTCTACCTTTATCATACACTTGAGAAGTCATTACTAGACTCTCTCTTCTATGTGATAACAAGGACTATATCCTTTTCAAAATTGAAACTCCACTCTTATACGAGACTATAACATGAATAAGGTTAAGCTTTCACAAATAACCAAACCTATCACCATTTTCATAGTCATTTGGACATATACCTTCATTGATTATCCAATGAATAACTCATAACATCGGGAGTTCCATCCGTAAGCATATGCCTTGCTCTAGGTCTATCTTCATCTTGAATTAGTCCTTTTTAGATGTAATCCTCAAAATGATGAGTTTTCAAAGCTCAAGAATAGTTTCCTAAATCCATCTTGAGGATCCATAAGACATTAATAAATTTCTCCTAGGGTTCCTTGCATGAAAATTACACCAAAACACAAAATTTATAGTCTTTCTTGGATTTCTAGCTTAGAATTATCTTGTGACAGTCATTCAAATCAGATCCTTAAACCTTAAAAAACCTTGAAAACATCTTATACATAGTCTAAAATATCATTATCATCAACCTTAGGATTTAAACATTCATTTGATCAAAGAAATGACAAAAACTTACAAATTTGAACCCTGTTTTTGCCCACACGACCTGAAAATTTATGTCATAGATATCTTGAGATGCACTGGAATTAGAATCTAATTTTTTTGGGCTTGTGCGTATATAGATGGGAAAGATATTTTTGAAAATTTCATATTGATTGGCGAGGTAGAACGCGTTTTGGAGCTTTCCCTAGTTCGGTCCCTAAGAGAGAAACCAACTATAAAAAGCTTTAGAATGACTTTCGAGAGTTCTAAAAATTTTGTTGAGCTTGAAATAACCTCCTAGGGAGAAGGGCCAGTATGCGAACACCCTAAGTTCGCAGGCCCATGGAGCCAATTCCTTGCCACGTAGGATCACCAATTTGACAGCTAGTTATAAATAAACATTTTTTTATCCTAAGCCTTTAATTTTGAAACATATTGTAATATTATTTGCTTACATATGATCGATCAAATAAAATATCTCAAAAAAACACATTTACTGGTGGAGACCCGAAGTGGTTCACACAACGGGACAGGTGTTCTGCATTTAATTCGAAATAAAAAGAGGAAACAAAGATGTCTGTCCTCCTCATCTTGACGCGCGTAATAGATAAGTCCCAATTAAATGCTCAACCACCCTTTACCAGCGGTTGTTTTACCCGCCTTCCAAATGGTTCACGTTACCCACTTTGTCTCCACCCTTTTGGAGTCGTTCGACACCTGCTTTTGCTTTGGTTCGCATTACCCACTGTCTCCTCCTCAGACGGTCAGATTGCGAAGAGTCGAGAAAGAGAAGAGGGAAAGGTTTTAGGTACCTATCGGGAGGAGAAGCGTCCATGGAAATGGTTGACTTGCCGCGCGCCCCGCACAGTGGAATGCTCGGTTCTATACGAAGGCCAGGGATTTGAAACTGAGTCGTGGTCGTGGAAAGGGAGTTTCCATGCTTGCGACTCGGCTTCTTCTGCCATTTAGCTCCTCCAAGTAGACGGATTTTTTGGCCTCCCTCGCCGCCAATGTACATTTCGAGCGAAACGATGTTTTGATGGCTTCTCAGTGCGAGGTTTGCGTGAAGGGTGGCTTCTCAGTGCCTTGCTCGAGGTGTTCATATTGCCCACAACATTATTCAGTGAACAATACGACCTTACAGGTACGCATTTTTTTCTTTCTTTTTCTCTGTAGTTTGGAAACTCTTTATCTTATCCAACTCGTTTTCTCGTTTTTTAATGAAATAATCCAACTCGTTTTTTTAGCCATCTTGTAAGCCATTTTTTTCTTTCTTTTTCTCTGTAGTTGCAAATGGTGGTTGTTTGTGAGTGGGCTTACAGCCTGTGCGAGGTTTGCGTGAAGGGTGGCTTCTCAGTGCCTTGCTCGAGGTGTTCATATTGCTCACAACATTATACAGTGAACAATACGACCTTACTGGTACGCATTTTTTTCTTTCTTTTTCTCTGTAGTTTTTTACATGTGCCATTTTTTTTATCTATTTGATCCTTATGCTTTTTTCATTCTCTGTGTTCAAACAAATTCAGTTTTTAATAAATGGCTAAACATGCATGTGCGAGTTGCATGGAAAACTTTGGAACGGCAGTTTTATGCGTCGAGATCGGTTGAAGCAGGGTGGAAATAGTGTGTATTCACACTACTAATACTCAAGGAAAATGTTACCTACAATTCTATGTTTTTAAGCCATATAGAGGTGAGGTTTCTACCTCACCAAGATTCAAATAAATCCTTGTCTTTCAGTTTTTATTTCACGGTGTTCATTTTAAGTTGCAACAATTTAACGTAAACCTTTAACAAATTCTGAGCTGATTTGGTTTCCACATCTGAAACAACGATTACATTTCGAGCAAAATGTATTAATATAAAATGCATGTCTTTATATTTCTTACATTTGGAGCAAAACATATAAACTTATACTGTATGTGTCCATATTCATTACATTCGGAGCAAAACATATAAACTTATACTGTATGCGTCCATATTCATTACATTCGGAGCAAAATATACCAACTATAAACTATAAACTACATACCAACTATAAACTATTACTATAAGTTTGTTAGTCAATTTCCATGTCACACCTTCAAAAAGGCCCTGAGTTTGGACTATCAGGAACGATTGTATCATTGACGGATGTTGTTGGAGTCATTAAGAGGTTCACTGGATGAACCCATGGTGGAATAGGAAAACCAGATATGGTATGAAAGGTTGTATGTGAAGTAGGAGGTTGTGGGATAATGGGGTGTGTAGTTGGAGTTGAAGTTATTTGCATTCTGTTGGTGTCAAGGAAGTAAGGGTGGTAATCAGGGATAGGAACTTTCAACATATCTTGTAACATGGAGTTCTGTATGGGCATGGAATGATGCATGGGAAACAAAACCTGCGGATTGTTGAACTTGTTATCTCTTTCTTGTTTCTCTTTCTCCCTTTGATGCCGAGTGGCTTCCTTCTGTTGTAATTCCAATTCCTTTTTTTGGCGAGCTACTTCTCGTTGTTTCTCGCACTCCTGTCTTTCAACAAGCTTTTGTAGATCCCTTTCTTGCCTCTCTTTAATGCGTTGCAATCTCTCTTCCTTTTTTTGCTCCTTTGCTGCCAACCTTTCTTGCTTTTTTGCCTCAATATGCTCCTTTTTACGTTGTTTCCCTTCACATATTTCTTGTTTTTTTGTTGTGTATCTTTTAACATCTGAACATAAGCATCAGATGTTAACAATTGTGAAGCACGACTTATCCGGAGTGCAGCATCACTCTTACCTTTGGAAGGATCCCGTACAAATTGTGTTGGTAACCTTAAAAATTTACCCAATTTCTTCTCATTTGCAGCAACACCATCATTTGATATACCACTTTCAACATCATGGCCAGGTGTCTCTTCCTCGTTTTTATCTTTATCAATGACCTCAATTTCCTCTGTGTCAGCATAATAATGAGTAAAGTTTGCTGGTTCAAAGTCTGCTGGCTCAAGGTTGGTTGGCATCGAAGGTAAAGATATACTTTCATCCTCAATGTTTCCAATCTGATCAAGTCCCAACTCTGCAATATGCTCTTGCAGCCAAGTAGGTTGTTCTGGTGCACTTGGCAATGAGAGATCGTCCTCTCCAAATCCCTGGGCCTCAGTGTTGCAGCTGGATGTGCCTTGGTCACCAGTATTCACAATGTGGTTCACTTCATAATCTTTGGTCTGCATTATACTTTGTCTTTCTCCCTGTACACTTGGTTCCTCCGTCTCTGTATTAGCAACAACCATTGTTTCAATGGTTGGATGGAATTCTTTTGCTGTTGACAGATTCTCAACTGATTCCATTAAGTAATTTTCTCCTATTTTGTCACCAACTGGTGGAGCTACATCTCTTGACAAACTTAGTATGTTTTCAGCAGCATCAACATCTATTATGTTTTCAGTACCATCAACATTCATAATGTTTTCAGTAGTATCATCATCTGTGACATTTTCAGCAGCTTCTTCGTTGGCATCTTCTTCAATGATATATAGTTTACTACATTCCATGTCATTCTGTAATGCATTTGGATCAAGTGGCCATATACCTGTGCGTCTAAAACCAGCACGAATATTTGCAGGTGTCAAGGCCTTGGCGAGAGCTCTACTACCTATTTCTGCCAAGTCTGAACGTTTGACTTCTTGGTACTTATTATTACACATCCACTGCATCCTCTCAGATCTGAAATATGCTTTAAAAGGACCAAAGACACTAACATCCAGTGGTTGCAACCTGTGTGTAGTATGTGCTGGCAATGTCAATAAATCAATCCCCAATCGCCTGGCCTCTTCTATAGTTGACAATGCCACATGGCTTCCATGACCATCAAATATAAGTAAATGCCTATTTTCAGGGCACACCCCTCCAGTGCGAACTTACGAAATGATACAACCAGCTTATAAAGAGCTCTCTAGTCATCCAAGCACTTGGATGAGCAGCCATCAAGGCTTTGGTTCACATCCCTTGATGTAATTTTGTGAAACTTTCTGACCTTTAAATAAGTAAAAGTTAGGGATACATTGCCCTGCAGCATTTACACAACATAGAATTGTCATCCATTCTCTGCTACGAGGAATGATTTTGGGAACATTCCTGCAACCCTTGGTGGCAAGCACCCTCATGCCACAATTTCTCCCTGCCTGGATTCCTGTCTCATCACAATTCCATATTTTGCCTGCACCATAGGAATTGATATAAATGCTAGCTAGTTTTTCATAAAACTTGCTAACCACCTCTGGACGTAAACCAATTGCACGATCTCTTTCTAGACCTTCAGCAGTCCGAAGGACTATGTCTGGGTGTCTTTTTCTAAATCCTTCACACCAAGATTTTCCAGGTAATCCTTCTCAAAATGGAGTCTCTCTAGTTTCACAAATTTGTGCAACACATGCCCTCAGTTGCATAAATCCCACTCCATGCCCTAAATCTACCATTTTCTTACACCATTCAACTATCTCTTTCTCCTCTCCTTCACTCAAAACAGGTGCAGGCCCCTTCCTTTTTGTATGGGTCAGACCATTCAGCCAATAATGAACAGATGTAGGAGGTAAATTGTATTTCAAAGCAATGACTCTAATAGAATAATTGTTGAATTCAATATCATCTATGGCCTTTAACATATCTTCTTTTGACCAACTAGACAAAATTCTAACCTTCTTGGTCGAAGTGTTGCCTCTAACAACCACAGTCTCCTGCATTTCATGCCTATTTAGTTCACATCCAGCAGGTTCTGGCTGATGATCATCATTTGTGTTTGTATCTCCTTGATTTGTTGTTGCACCATCCTCTTCACTTATTATTGTAGCATCCTGTTCATCTGTTTCATGGTTAGATGGTTCAATTTCAAATTGTACACCTCGTTTTTTGGGCATACGTTGTGCTCGATGTAAACTCCTCTTTGTCTTCATCTTCTCTAAACTTATGCAGTATGAAACAATATAAAATTAGTAAAATATGTATTAATATATCAATAAGATCATCTATAAACACTTCTAAAGATGAGGTGTTATCAAATAACACTACATTCAAGCTTGTTTGTAATTGATCAATATTAATTCGAATGTTTCACGCGAACATTGTAATTCATATCGATCAATTGTCGCAGGTCTTGTTAATGTAATGTTTTTTGACATCAAATCATCTTCGAATTGAGTGCATGTAAGAATCCTAATTGTAATAGCTTGACTACATATCTTTGTTATGGTGGCAAAGCAAATCTGTTGTACTACTTTAGGTCTTGGCATTTAATTGGAGCTTATCTATTACGCGCGTCAAGGTGAGGAGGACAGATACTGTTTCCCTCTTTTATTTCGAATTAAATGCACAACACCTGTCAAGTTGAGTGAACCACTTCGGGTCTCCACCAGTAAATGTGTTTTTTTTGAGATATTTTATTTGATCGATCATGTGTAAGCAAATAATATTTCAATATGTTTCAAAATTAAAGGCTTAGGATAAAAAAATGTTTATTTATAACTAGCTGTCAAATTGACATTGTGATCTGAACTGCCCTCTTGGATCATTAAGCCATCACCCATTAATACAGCTCCAACATTATTTGATTCTAGATTTAGGGCAGTGCCTATTATACCGGCTCCAAATTCTATTGATTTTCCTCCCATTTCTTTATCAAGATCATGAATATCAGGAATCACCTGGCATTATGTTTTCGAAACCATGAATATGAGCAATGCCATCTCCTACTTGAAGTACAGTGCCAATATTAACAACTTTGACCTCGTTATTATATTGTTCAATCTGTTTACGTATCACGTTACTGATTTGGGTACATGCTAGATCACACCCCTGTCTAAAATACATATGCTAATCCCTCTATGATGCTTGTCTGATCGCTGTAGCTAATCCATTTTTAGGGCGGGTCATGATTTCCAAAATAAATGGGGACATATGCAACTGAGGCCAGGTGTAACATTAAGTTCCGAAAATGTGTTTTGTATTTCAGCCATCAAGGAATTAAAATTTGAAGTCATCCTGATTCTTGTATTTTAGGGGAAAGCTTTATGACCTAAAACAGCAATTCAATTTTGTAAAAGTACCAATAAATACTGTATTATTTGGACTGATTATTTCATCCATTTTTTCTTTTTCCCACTCCTCTAATACTGATTATTTCATCCAATACTGAGGGCAGATTAGGATCTTAACCTTCATTTTAATCCCCATTTTAATCTCGCTTTCTCTGTAGTTTTCTCGTTTTGTCGGTGCCTTATACTCGTTTTCTCGTTTTTTCATTTTTTTCTCTGTAGTTGCAACTGGTGGTTGTTTGTGAGTGGGCTTACAGCCTGTGCGAGTTTTGCGTGAAGGGTGGCTTCTCAGTGCCTTGCTCGAGGTTGTCATATTGCCCACAACATTATACAGTGAACAATCCGACCCTACAGGCACGCATTTTTTTCTTTCTTTTTCACTGTAGTTTGGAAACTCTTTATCTTATCCAACTCGTTTTCTCCTTTTTCTATGAAATAATCCAACTCGTTTTTTTAGCCATTTTTTTCTTTCATTTTCACTGAAACTCTGACTGCATTTTGTTATCCATTTTTTGCATTCATTTTCTCTGAAGCTCTGACTGCATCTTGCGAATGAGAGATGAGAAGGAGATGTTGAAACAGGAATGGGCAGAACAACTTGAAAGTCTTAAACAATTAAACAAATCTGATAACCTACTCTCGAGTTTTGTAAGCTTCGTTATTTTTTTCAGAATTTATTACAAGTCTTTGATATTGTTAATGTTTATTTATACCTAGCTGGCATACTGTCACTCCTACGTGGCAAGGATTTGGTTCACTTAATGTCTGAGCTTAGGGTGTTCGCATACTGGCCCTTCTCCCCTAAACTCTTCTAAATAAATGGCGGTTGAGCAAAACAGTCTGAAACGACTCCAAAACGTGCCATGGAACAGTCTGGTAAATGGTGGTTGAGCAAACCAGTTTGGAAGGCGGGTAAAACAACCGCTGGTAAATGGTGGTTGAGCCTTTCATTGTGGCTTATCTATTACGCGCATCAAGATGAGGAGGACAGATACTGTTTCTCTCTTTTATTTCGAATTAAATGCTCAACACCTGTCCCGTTGTGTGAACCACTTCGGGTCTCCACCAGTAAATGTGTTTTTTTGAGAGATTCTATTTCATCGATCATATGTAAGCAAATAATATTACAATTGGTGATCCTACGTGGCAAGGAATTGGCTCCATGGGCCTGCGAACTTAGGGTGTTCGCATACTGGCCCTTCTCCCCTATAAATAAACATTTTTCTTTCCTATATCTTTAATTTCTGGGAGTAGTGCCATTATGTCAACACCCCGAGTCCACGGGTCCATCGGGCCAATTCCTTGTCATGTAGGTTTATCAATTTTACAGCTAGCTATAAATAAACATAGCTAGTTATCTTATCCCTGTAGTTTGGAAACTCTTTATCTTATCTCCTTAGTATTGGGCAGTGTTCACATAGAGTTACTGAATGCATTTTGTATTAAATGGTGCAGATTTTATATCTTACGAGTTAGCGAGATATATATAAAGAATGTGCTGGACATATGTTTGAGCATTGCATTCTTTACCTACACTGTACTACGATTTATATTCACTACCATTAATCCATGTGGATTTTGATAATGGTTTGAATTTCAGTTTTTCAATTTTATAGGATGCAGTGGATGTTGTTTGTGAGAAAATTCAGTTCTCATTATTTGGCAGATGTCTATGGGTTGTGGACGATACCAATTGATATGTCCAGCACATTCTCCATATATCTGTAGATGACTTATTTTCAGATAACAAGAGACTCCAGCCATATGATCGCAGGTCCATGGAGCCAAATCCTCGCCACGTAGGATTACCAATTTGACAGCTAGTTATAATTAAACATTTTTTTATCCTAAGCCTTTAATTTCGAATCATATTGTAATATTATTTGCTTACATATGAGTGATCAAATAAAATATCTCAAAAAAAAGTCATTTACATTCTGAAGTTACTAATTCTATTGTGAAGTTAATATTATTTCCAATTAAGGTACTTTATGGGAGAAAACATAAAGCCATTATCTAATAGATGTTCACAGAATTATTTAGCAGGATCTTATGATCAAGAATCACTCAATTCCAATCTTAATATTTTTTTAATGTGCTCTGCTGTAGGGGCCAATTTTTGATAAATTAAATAGAAATCAGTCCATAAACTTGCAGTTCTGCTCAGCAATCTGTTATGTCTAATTCTAACTTAATTGAACAGATCTTTGGTCAAACAAAAAGTAGATCACAACATGCTTTCAGCCAGAAGTGCAAGGTATACGTTAGCTTATATCAGAGAAAACAGGCAGTTGAGCTCTATGTATGAATACATTCCAGTGGAAAAGGGCCTTAAGTAATAAATGTGACTATTTTTTACATATTTAAGTGTCCTCTTGAAGCAGTTGGCATGAAAACTAACCTGCAATTTTTGCTTTGCTGGACCTTTCCTTTCAAAACTTGATAGAAGTAACCTCTTCTTATAAAATCCACTGTAATCAGGCACCCTGCAGAAGTAAGAAAGCAGTAAAGAAGACTAGGAAAGTGAATATATAATACCAATACCAATTTGAGAGTATCCAATCAAAATGTAAGACATGGATCAAGGTGTAGGGTCTTTTTAATCAAAGGTTGAAATTGATTTTGAGATGATCTTGTGGCTGGAATTATTTGATTTGATATTCATATTTATTTTTTACCTTCAAGTGTACAATTTTCTTTGTGTTTTTAATGGATGAATTTGAATCTTGAGAAGAAGGTTCCCTCTTTTTTTGCAGGTATGACTTAATGTCTGGATATGAAAGATCTGGTGATTGAACAACCCAACTTGGAATATGGAAAGACATGAATTGAGAAGACAAATATTCAACCCATTAAATAGATATGATGGGTTTGTCAACTGATATGTTGTTTTTATATTTTGAACAAATGACTCTTTTATTGTAGAAAATGAAAGTACCAATCAGTATTTATTGTGTACTAAGTAATACTGAGATGTTGACCCTATGCACATATGGTTTATAAAAAAACATATTTTTGAACTTCAATAATCAAAATTTTGGTTTTTATTCCATCAAGTATTGGATATTTTAAATGCAAAATACTTGTTCAAGTATTGGGACATGTTCACATACTAGGTCTTCTCCCCTATATCTCTTTTTTTTAACAAAAAGATTTAGGAAACCTCTGCATAAACTGTCATTTTCCCCTTGCTTTGCCCTATTAGAAACACTCTTGCATACATCCATAAAACATGCAAATTCATGTGTATAAAGACATTTCTTACCACCAATACTTCATACTTCATTTTTTCATATCTAGATTCATATTCCAAATTTTTACATCCTCTATTATAGATCTGTGTCCTCTCAAAATTTCCCCTCTATTGAAAGTAAAAATTGAAAATTTTGGGTTGATACCCTTTAGTGGCGTTCTAGTGAAGTGAAAAGTTGAGGAGATAGTAAAATTCATGTTTTTGGAGTCATTTTGATGATTTGCGGGTCTGTTGGACATTTTTGTCCCGCATGTCCCAAGTTCTGTCGGGCCTTCTATTCCCTGATCGGCCGCATTCCCCAAAAATATTTTAACTTTTGGTTCTGTCAGAACTTTTTGGTCCACATGTCCCAAGTTCATCCAGGATTTTTGTTCCCCGATCACCCGAGTCGGCTGGATCGGGTCCTTTGCGTACTTTTTCCCATCTATCCCAAAAGTGTATGTGCCTTCTGTCCCCGATTTCCCTGCATCATGCAATCAGCCGAATCACGTCTTCACGTCCCTTGCATCTCTCGTGTTTGCAAGTTTTTGGACCGCCTGTGCTCATTTGGCCCACTTGACCCGCATCGCATGTGTCGACCGGATTGCTTCTTCACGTCCCTCATGTCCCAAATGTACCAAAGACCATCCGGGCCAGTTTTTTCCGCTCTTCCCGATTCTTATCTTTTGAGTTGGTGCAATATGAATTTAATGCACATTTAATGACCTTCTCTCTCCTAAATGGATATTTAATGGGACTATCCTCTATGCATTTGACACACTGCTCACTTGCCATCATTTGCTCGAATCCCTGTGCCTTAAGATCATTTTCTCGTGCTCTGTTCCTTTTGCATTTTTCATTGCAAATTCAATCCTTGAAGGCTGTTTCTTTGTACACTACGAACATGAAGATTAAATTCCAAGGTCAAGAACAAGTTTCACCTCTCGAGTCCTCTATTCCCGATATCGGGGATAGTGAGGTTCGACACTTGGATTTTGGGGTTTTTGGAATAGATTGACTAGCCCTAATCCTTCCCCCATGGCACAAATGATCAATGACAACGGACTTGCATATGCGGCGGGCTTCCCTATCTCTGTGCAATGTGTCAACACCGTGCTCGCCTGTGGGGCTCATTTTAACTCGAGACACCAAAGAATTGTCTAATGTGCATGGGGAGCTGATTGCCAAACTAGATGCTACTACCATTTCTGTTGCTCTACGGATTCCAGAAGTTGAAGACTCCATCGTTATCACTCAGGCTCAAGCTCAAACTCTATTCAAGTAGGACAATGATAAATATAAGGCAAGGATAGAAAAATCGTGGTTGAAGAACCCTAAGAAAGGAGCGTCCCGACTTTCCAAGGCATTATTTAGGGCTGATTTCAATGAAGAGTTGTCTGATTTCATCATTTTTCTAGCTCGTGTCATGGGATTTCCCTCTACCAATGAATTTCACTTCTGGATGTGCCCTCTCATCAACATCATCTATGAAGGTAGTCAGAGCATAAATTGGGTAGAAATCATTTGTATAAATTTGACCGAGCAATTGTCTAATGTACAATAGACTAAGAAGTTCTATATGACTTCTTATCTCATGTATTCCCTAGCAGCATCCCGACAGTGGTTTGGATTCACATACATGGAGGGCCAGAAGGATGAACCCATTTATGCATACTGCCCTCAATTCACCCTTGAAACTAGCAACCACAACTTCAGGAGGGTTAATGATGCCTTTACCATGTATATTGTGAGGCTCTTAGAAGGTGATACTGCCAGAGATTTTCTGATGAGGCCATGGACCTGATAGCTAAGTATGGAGCTTTCTTCATTTAGTTCAGGAGGTTTTCATATATTAGGTTGGCTGGTTATGAAAACACACCTCTCAAGCTCCCCATGTTTTGTAATGACAAGATGGCTTTAATTGAAGTGTGTAGGCAATTGGATAAATTGCATAGAACCTGCAGGGACAAGAAAATCTCTGGTTTGCATTTCCCTATTTCCTTGGGTAACTATACATGCAAAACAACCTTGGATGCTCAAAATATAGAAAGGGCCCTTGCTCCCATCACTGTCCACTTTTTCAGGCCTAGGACCTATTTTGATTTGAAGAGGTTCATTGAGCAAAACCTCAGAATTAATTATCATCACAGGTCAGATATTGAGGACTACTAGGCCGATTGTGCAGATGATTTTGAAGCAAGGCGGAGGCACTATGGTAGATTTTCTCTAGCAACTGATAAAGGAGCTCAATCTTTACCAAATTCCTAAAGGGTTCCAAGATGATAATGAAGACTTGTTGTCTTATGAATATGAGACATTAATCAAGCATACTCCTTGGAAGATCTGGATTGGTATAAGAAGGAGAAGGATGAATTGGTTGAGATTTTGGCCCCTATCCTTGTAAGAACCAAGGTTTGGTTTGACAGAAAGGTTCGAGAGCTTAGGAAGAATCAAAGTGGATCTTCTTCCAGAGATACTTCAACACCTAGGAAGGAATCACATACACCCAACACGGAGGTACTTGCACAAACCCCTCCTCCTTCCTCAAATAAAGAACCTGAATCATCTACCCCCTCTTCTTCTACTCAAGTATACCAAAAGAAGATAAAAGAGGTTAAACAAGAGCCAATTGAGGAAGAACCCCTTTCAGGGCATTCAGAACTACCTTCAAGGCTAGAGAACGTTATTGTTCTCAGTGAAAGTGATGATGGTGAAGTACCAAACCCTACAGGAACTTTAGAAGTTACCATAGAAAAAGAGAAGGAAGTGCCTAGCACTGAACCTCCAAGTACCACTGATTCCTCTGCTCAAGAAGCTCCAGATGCCTCACTCACATCTCTACTGGAAGCAATAGTGGTGAATACTTTAAGTGCCATGAGCTCACTTGCTCTTGGACCTCTTGTTCCTTCTTCTTCTTCCTCTACTTTTGCATGGGTGCAACCCCTGGTTGACAGCAGGAAGAGGAAACCTTCTTCCCATTTGGCAGGACCAAATTTTGATGTTATGGCAGCCTTGTTAGGCACTACTCCTCCTCCTTCAAAAAGAGAGCTAAAACAACTTCAAGAATAGTGACAGATGCTCAAGGCCAACAATTTTTAGAGGTTGCAAATCCTAGAGTTGATAAGGTAGAGCAAGATTTATTAGCCTCTAACCTAGAGCTTTCTAGGATTCCCATGGGAGAATCTACTCCTGAGAGTGAGGTGCATAACCTCTAGGAAACAATAACCAAGGTTATTGAGAGAGTGGAGAAGGGTAAACAAACTATAGAACAGTTGGAAGAACAAAATCAAGTTCTTTCTAGCTTCATCAAGTCATTATTGACTAAGGATAAGGTTTTGATCCTAGCTCACCGCTGCCCTTCCACCCCTATGATTCTCAGTCAGGATGAAGTTCAGAGTATCAAAGATATACACAGATATTCCACTTATGGAAGGGCTATGGAAGCCATGGTAGATGACATGATCATTACAGGCTTGAATTTTATTGTAGAGGCCTTCAAACTCAATGAGAAGGTGGCCAACCTGCAACAAAAACTCTCCTCCTCTATTGGAACTATGGACAAAGAACTGAAACTTTGGAGTAGTTGCATCATAGATCTTTGCCTAATGGAATAGGCTGATGAAAAGATATTGATGGCCAATAAATTTTTTGATGATGTCAAGGACAACTTGTCAAGGTCATGGGTTTTCAGTGTTGAATGGAAAATAAAAGTTTTGGAAGAAGCCTTGGGAGAATTGAGAAACAATTGGCAGAAGGGAGAATATTTCAAGACTTGTGTTGTATCTTCCTTCAAGGATATTCACTGTCATCTTCATGATGAAACTTCAGGTGTTCCTTTCTCTCTTCAAGAGATTAAAACTCAGTTCAGGGCATTTGTTAAAGAAAACCTGTTCAAGGAGGAATTAATTACCAAAGAGAAGATAAAGGAGATTTGCTCACTTCAATCTGCTATTGAAGAGGCTAATAAAGAATACCTTGAACATACCGAGTTCGATAAGGACATGGAGAAATGTCTAGGCACTTGGTCTCAAGCCACTACCAACACATCAGTCCCATGAGGCAGGGAGATAGTTGAAGCATTGAAAATATTTAGGCAATGGATTCTCAAGTCGGTGGGCCCTCCTCAGCAATAAGCGGATGTTTTCTCTTATGAATTCTCCTCTCTTCCTTCTTTTTCTGAAATCAAGCTCATTGTAAAATAATTAAGGGTCTTGTGTTGAGCACTTCCTTAATTAACATTTTCATTAAAAGAAACGGTTACCAAGTGTAACCAATTTGTAAGCTATATAATGAGCTCTCTATGCCATTTTCAAGGGGCTGGAACTCTGTTTATTTTGAAAGTGTAAAGGAGAATAATAAAGCTATCAATACAAGAAGATCTCTCTTACTGTTTCCATCTACTCTTGTTCTTTCATTGCTATCTGTTAAAATTTATTGAATCATTAGTCTGTTTTACTTCAAGAAGCTTTGTATTCTTGTGGATGTCATCTCTGGAACTTTGGGTCTATGAAATAACATCTTATGGTTTTTAATGCAAATGATTATGTTCTATATGATTCCATTCTGGTGTGTGTAAGGAATTATTTTGTTATCTATATTTCCTGAGAGTGCTTTTCTGCATCATCCCATTCCTTAATTCTTCTATCCTTTTGTATTGATGATCTATTATATCAAACACTTTCATGATATCAGAGTTCCTCATTAAAGCTAAACGTTGTACATTTGTAAATAAGTTTTTGTCCTTAAATAAGGGAACCTCTCCCATTAAAGAGGAGGGACTTTCTGTCCCCTGACTTGATTGCTTTCAATAAAGTCCTTATTTGACAACCAACAAGATCCAAAATTGGATCTTTTACTCAAACTACTCCTAAACCAACTCCTATTCTCTCTCCTAGATTGACTTATTCATCCCTACAAGAACTCAACCACACTCCAAGCTTAGAAATATAGGATAATCTTCTTCTAAACTATCCTCACAACTCGTACAAGATTGATTTCATTATTTACATGGCTTAAAGATCCTTATTTAGTATAACAACTCACTTAGTCCACTTAGCTCACTTAGTCAAACCCATTTACAAGTACGTTTACTCTTACTAGTCTATTGTACATACAATTTGAATTCAAACAACTATAAATGGGGGAAGAGTAGTTATTTATCACTCTTAGATCACATGACTACAAATGGATATGAGTGTATGATAAATGAAGAATCTTGCTTGCATATGATTCTCTCTTGCAAATGATTCCCCATCAATTTTTTTTTGAGTTTCATCTCAAAGGTTACATCTTTTCCTTATCTTCCAATTATACTGAAATAATACAAATTTTATTGCCTCATGAATGTTCTTCTTCTGTTTATCTTCTTTCTCCATAGTGTCATCCTCCAAAATAAGGATGTCTTCTTGTAGCTTCTCCACTTGAACTCTCTCAAGAGCTCTTATTTCTACACTTTCCACATCGACATCCACAAAATCAGATGTATCATCAAATATAAAACATTGAGACCTTGAAGCTTAATCAAAATTCTCTAGTAATCTGTTCTTGTTCTTCAACATCTTCTTGAGTTTCTTTAGTCTTCATTATTTCACAATCATTCTCAGCTACAATTTCATTGTAAATCATGTTTTCCAAGTTCTTCATCTTAGCTTCAATTTGTTCTTGAATTTCATAAGTGAATAAACTATCCAATTCTTATTCTATTTATAACTCATCTTCTAAACCTGCATACAAACACTCAAAAGCAATGTTAGATTCAATTTTTTGGGAAAAACTGCTCCTCCACCAACATCTTCTTCATTCAATGATTCCATTAGTTCCATCTCATCTTTCTTCATGTCTTCCTCATCTCCTATGAGGTTTAAGTTTTCTGATTTTCTCATAATCAACTGCAAATCTTTTTCTTCTTCTTTCATGTCTTGGTTTAAGAATGATTTATCCTTCATTTGTGCCATATAAGACATCTCCTTATGATACATATCAGAATTCACAAGGGCTTATATAGGTGATTTTTCCATACATTCAATTATCATTAACTTATCAAGAAGTTTAATTGTTTCTTTGTATAGTTCATCCTCTTGCAAATTTGTGTTTTCATTATCAAATACAACATTACAAAGAATATTTTGATGACATTGAGCTTCTTTAAATACTTCTTCATCTTCACCTAACATCTCTCCTTCCTTTGGATAACATATTTCCACTTCTTCTTATTCAAATGACATGTTCATTTGATCTTCCATACCAAAATTTTGTTTTTGCTCCTCTTTTATCATGTTTTCAAAGTATCCTCTTTCATCTTTCTTTTCACTGTATGCACCCATGACAAGAAATGATTAGATATAAATAATTAAGATTGATTTTTCTCCATTTTATCCTTCTTAAGATGATTTGATTTGATTTGAATTCTTAGATAAATGATCTCTTTCTTTTTCTTTCTCTCGTTCAATCTTTCCTCTTAGAGGCCACATTATTCTTATAAAGAATATTTGTCTTGTCTCCTCCGGGATCTTTTCTATACATGACAAGATTAGCTTAATCTCAACTATCTCTTTCTCCACATCTATCTCTTCTTGTGAATCTTCTCTTCATATAATCCCTTCTTCTCTTCTCTTTCTCTTTTCACTTTCTTATCTTCTCCTAGCAAGTCTATTTCACCTTACTAGATACCTCACATAGGCTCTTCTTCTATGTACTTAGTAATTTGGTAGGTTTTTTTCTCTTCACTAGTCTCACCCAAGTCTATTTCACTTTAGTCTACTGTCTTCTCTTTCTTCTTGAGCTTCACCTACTCTTCTTCACTTTTCAAGCCTTTATGGCTTAAGGGCTTCTCTTTGTCACATTATATTTTCTTCTTTCCTCTCTTATCTTATTTTTACCAAATCTCTTCAAGCTCTCAAGCTTCCTGCAAATCACAATATTGATCACCAAACAAAACAAAATAATTCACATTGCTTTACCTCCATAATGTTGTTGAGTTGTGGAGCTAAATTGATTCACAAATAACATGCTTTACAAACTTGCAGGTTTACACAATAACCGACATTGGTCGGCTGACTGACGTCGGTCACCACAGGGAGCAACCGACATCATATGGGTAGCCGACATCAGTTACCTATGCGTGAATGTTTCTATTTAAGTTGCGATAAGATCCAACCTTTGATTATAAAGGTGATCTAAAGGTTGTAAATGCATAGCTAAGTTTCCCTAAGTTTGTATATGCCTATATAAGCTAGAAATATAGGGTTAGAATGTGTGAATACATAAGAGTTGAGGAAGAATATTGATTCTCCTCGATTGAGATGAAGAAGAAGAAGAAAAAGAAAAAGGTTGCATGAATACAGAGCTTCCATGGAGAGAAGCTGGACATAAGGAAATTATAGGTACATCTGAATGGTGAGAAGAGGGTAATGTCTTCTATTGTATTTCCTTTGTATTGTTACTATCTCAATGTAATGGCTTTCATAGTATGTAAAACACATAGGGTTTCTTCTTGCAGATCCACATGTTGTTGTGAGATCTTGTATTGTAGATCCATGAGACCATGTTGTATTGTTGGTCCATAGAGATCTAGTATTATAGCTCATCAAGGATAGCTTGTGGGTACGTGATAATATCCATATATTGTAGAGGAGGTTGTCTTCCTCGTTTACACAAGTTGATGGAGTATTGGAGGAGATACTTACTTCTTGGTGCAAAGTTATGGTTGCACATTGGTAGACCCATTTGAGAGGTCTTGTTTGCATATTCATAGGAGAGCTTGGTTGCACAGTTCATAGATGCACGGTAGTTCTTGGTTATGTGAGATATGATAGTGGATTGGAGGTACGATTGTAGTGCATTCATGTAAATCCGTTTAGAGATATGGAGGAGGATATACTCTTGGAGAGATGCATTGTACTCTTGTGGGAAGATTTGATTTGTACTCTTGTTTATTATATATATTGAGATCTCTATATTGGTGGACATAGCCCACATTGGGTGAACCACGGTACATGGTATGTTATGTGATTGTACTTTTTTTAATTTAGATTTTCTAGTATATGTTTCCATTTCTATAGATTTTGGGGAATTGTATACTTCCATACTAGCATGATTTTGTTTGTTATTGAATCATAACACTATTCTATAGTTAAGTATTCCCAAAAATGTAGATTTTTCCAATTATCTTCTCAATTCCACTTATTTGTATCCCCGCATCCAAAAATCTTCTTCACAAGATCACTAATATAATTCATCATTTCAAGATCAACCACACTTTGATACCAAGATTTGATGCAATTTCTTATACTTCAAAGCAAAATTTTGTAGTGCAACATTGTTGCCGAATTTCAGCTGAATTTTTGCTAACATACTGTTGTATTTTGGATGCTTGTTGACTGGTAGCTTCAAAAAATTTCCCATGTATTAATATTTTCTTGGTGATCAATGCAATCAAGGTGCATATGAGGATCTTTCTCTATAATGAGAAATGAAACCTTAATCTAGCATTCCCTGCATAAACTTGTTAAAATGAGCTCATTCATACTCAAAAGAAAATCATACATCTGAATCATAATTTCTCATATAAACCAGCCTCTCCTAAGACTGTATTTTAATGCCAAGAAAGGTTTAACCACGATTATATGTTTCCACTACTAAACAAATCATGGGTATGCTCATACCTTGAAGAAAAATCTAGTCAAAACTTTCATACAACCATCCATTCTAAGCTCTTCACCGCATACCTTTGTGATACAATCTAGTTTCATATATAAATGCACCTTCTTGTAGATTATCTCGATTTCTAGATCCTGCTAAGCATCTCTGATATCGAGATTGAACCTAGTACAATAGGATCTACAATGAGCCAAGTATATTTCCTTTATAGGTGATCTTCCTCATTACTGCAACCATAATCTAATTGAATGGTAGCTTAAAAGTATTTATCCTCTTATAACATTAGTACTCCTGACTAAGATCTTTGTCTACCTTTATCATACACTTGAGAAATCATTACTAGACTCACTCTTCTATGTAATAACAATGACTATATCCTTTTTAAAAGTGAAACTCTACTCTTACACAAGACTATGACATGAAGAAGGTTAAGATTTAAAAAATAACAAAACCCATCACCATTTTCATACTCATTTGTACATATACCTTCAATGATTATCTAATGAACAACTCATAACATCAGGAGTTCCATCCATAAACATATGTCTTGCTTTAGGTCTATCCTCAATCCCGATTTAGTCCTTTTTAGATGTAATCCTCAAAATTATGAGTTTTCAAATCTCAAGAATAGTTTCCTAAATCCCTCTTGAGGAGCCATAAGACAATAATGAATTGCTCTAGGGTTCCTTGCAAGAAAATTTCACCAAAACACATAATTTTACAGATCTTTCTTAGATTTCTAGCTTAGAATTATCTTGTGATAATTATTCAAATCAAAACCTTAAACATTAAAAACCTTACAACCATCTTATATAGAGTCTAAAATATCATTATCATCAACCTTAGGCTTTAAACATTCATTTGATCAAATAAATGACAAAAAATTACAAATTTGAACCTTGTTTTTGCCCACACGACATGAAAAATTATGTCATAGATATCTTGAGATGCACGTGGAATTTGAAGATAAAAAATTTTGGACTCCGACATATAGATGGGACAAATATTTATTTAAAATTTCAGATTGATTGGTTTGGTAGAACGTTTTTTGGAGCTTGCCTGTTTCAGGCCCTAGGAGAGAAAATCAGCTATACAAATCTTTAGAATGACTTTCAAGAGTTCTAAAAATAATGTTGAGCTTGAAATAACCTCCTCTATCTCTATTTTTTTATTGAAACTTGAGGAAACCTCCTACACAGACTATCATTTGTCCCCTTATGGCCCCGTTAGAAACACTCTTGCATACAATCCATAAAACATGCAAATTCACGTGTACAAAGACATTTCTTGCTACCAAAACTTCATACTTCATTTCTTCATACCTGGATTCAAATTCCAAAGCTTTAAATCCTCTATTATAGATCCAAAATTGAATCTTTTACTCAAAATAATCCTAAACCAACTTGTATTCTCTCTACTAGATTGACTTATTCATCCTTACAAGAACTCAACCACACTCCAAGCTTAGAAATATAGGATAATCTTATTCTAAACTGCCCTCAAAGTTCGTACAAGATTGATTTCATAATTTACATGACTTAGAGAGCCTTATTTAGTATAACAACTCACTTACTCCACCTAGTTCACCTAATCAAACCCATTTACAAGTACAATCACTCTTACTAGTCTAGTTTACATGCAATTTGAATTCAAACAACTAAAAATGGAGGGAAAAGTAGTTCTTCATCACTCCTATATTACATGAGTACAAATGGATCTAAGTGTATGATGAATGAAGAATCTTGCTTGCATATGATGCTCTTGCATCAACTCATTTTTTCATGTTTTTTTCCTTTTCCATTTGTTTATTCATTTTCTCATCCTCCATTATTTATCTTCCAACTACATGAAACCACCACTCAAATATAATTTTTTTGCTACTTTATGAGAAAGGAATTCAACTTGTTTTGAATGTGTTAACATTAGAAAGAAGGTGTTCAAACTGCTATAAAAGTGTATCGTTGGGGTTAAGCATACAAGAAAACTAACACATTTAGTTTTTGATCAATTTGTGCTGAATATCACTAAGACTTGCATTAGAATTCAACATGTTTTTGTGCAATTTGTTTCAACTTAGTCCTATATTTTTTTAGCTTGACGTGTGTTAAAAGGTGTTCCATATACATACAAATGGTCTTTCAATTTTTTGTAAAATATTCAAGTATATTTAATACATTTAAAGCCTTTTTATTCACTAAAAAGACCGTTACAACTTGAAAAGGTGTTAGAACTTTCTTTGGAGGAATTCCATTTGTCAAATTTATTTATTAGAAAGGTTTTCCATATGTACATATGGCCTTTCAACTTTGTGTAAAACATTCAAGCCTATTTAAATCATTGAAACAATTTTTATTCATTAAAAAGATCCTTAACTTGAAAAAGGCTTCAAACTTATATTTAGTGGCATTCCATTTGTTTAATATTTTTTTGAATGGTGTTCCATATGTACACACTATCTTTCAACTTTGTATAAAATATTCAAGGTTATTTAATTCATTCAAATACTTTTTATTCATTAAAAAGACTGTTGCAACTTGAGAAAGGTGTTAGACTTGTCTTTGTGGCGTTCCATTTGTCAAATCACTTCATTAGAAATGTGTTTAATATGTACATATGGTCTTTCAACTTAATGTAAAACATTCAAGGATATTTAATTCATTCAAAGAATTTTAATTCATCGAAAGATTGTTCCAACTTGAAGAAAACATCAAACTTGTCTTTGGAGGCATTCCATTTTTCAAATCACTTTATTAACAAAGGTGTTCCATATGTACATATGGTATTTCAACTTTGTGTAAAATGTTCAAGGATATTTAATTCATTCATATACTTTTAATTTATTAAAAAGAATGTTGCAACTTGAAAAGGGCATCAAACTTGTCTTTGGAGGCATTCCATTTGTTAAATTGTATTAGAGGACCTCATAGAAAAGTTTACTTGGAAAATAGTAGGAATTTAGGAATACGAATTTGACTATTTTTATGAATAGGAATACGAATTCCACAAACAATAATTTTTCACATGCGAATAGCCAATGAATCTCCAATCCCAATGTATATTTTTAATTAAATTGATGTGTGATCGACGTGAAAGATTTTTATTCATGATTGGATTCTCCAAGAAATTATTGGAACCTTCTTGGTCCTTTGGTCTCATTCGCCGGACACATGTCGCCATTCTAGAAAACCTCAAAGTGATGGGTGAGGCAGACTCCAACCCGTGGAATAAGCCACATTTGATAGAGTTTCGGTCCATAATCCCCTCTTGTAGTCAACGGGCCCGAACCGTAAACAATCAAAGGTTGACATGTGGGAATTCCAAGGAAATAAACATGTAGGAAAGGCACTCCCTACTACCAACCAGAAGTCAGTTGCCACGTGTCAACTTCCTATTCATCCCACCTCGCAAAACTTCAAATGGCCATAACTTCCTCTAGAGAGCTCCAAATTACACAAAGTCGGTCTTGTTGGAAAGGTATTCTTGTGCACTTCATTTTGGAATTCTCATAATAAGATTTTTGTGAGGTTAGATAGGTGAAAAAGGATAAAAATAGTTGAGGATCCATTCGCTGCTCCATCCACAATTTCCTTCAAAAATATATTCTATTTCGCCAATGCCATGAACGTTAATTTTAGATAATTCGCCAACCCAATGAATTTGGTTCCGTTCATATTCACCACGATTTCTATAAGTTTTTTAGGGGTTTCCTTAAAATTTTTCCTATTAGAGGTTGAATAATGGTTAAAGATGGTGTTTGAAGCAACTATAAGGTTGAAAAATCATTCCACTTTTTCCATAATTATACCTATGTGTCACCTTTTATTGATAGAGTATGGTACATGGTTTTCGCTTTCTTAAATCTTGTACCACTAAAGTCTAGTTATCTAATTTTTGAAATTCTATGCTTCCAATTTGAAAACAAAAGCATATAATCTTTTTATTGATGGATTTTCCAATATGGGGATTATTAATTTTTGACTTATTAAAACAATAAATTTGGTCATTATTACGAAAGTCCAGTTCAATTTTAGGAATAAAAATTTAAATTTTATCAAATAAAATAAAATCAAATAAATTGCAAAATTCTAGAATTCGTATTACTAATGCCCTTGGTTCACACTTAGGAGTAATGTTATTACACGCTTTAAATACTATATATAAATCCTAATATAGCTGCAAAAATGAAATCTACGACATTTTCCCTTATAGCACATCAAGGAGAATAAGCATAAATTTTATTTTCCCTTTTCCCTCCATCACCCATTCATGTTTACCACTAGACATAAATATTGAAAGTAAGAAATACCAAGTATATAGGGAAGTTGCACCCACATAAAAGAGTTTCTTGCTTAAGAAGGTGTCATTAATAGAATGAATCCCTTACAAATACTACATAGGTACCATGTATCATTCTATTGTCACATGCTTTAATGTCTCTTTCACATACTATACATATAGAAAGCACGATCTTTTCCACGTATGATTGGGTATGCAGTAAGTGAAATCATATTGAGAGGTTTGGTTTATCTCTATTGTGGTATATAGAAAGGGGAATCTATTGGAGTGATAATGAATCAATTCATCTCCCCTTGGCGAAAGTACATTCAATAAATCACTTTGTTGAAACAATGATGATTGGGAAGGACACCTAGTTGAATTGGTCACATAGATTGAGAACACTCAACTTTAATTGTTTTTGGTTCAAGATTTTTGATTGATAAAATAAAGCAATGGAACCAATAGCATAGGAAAAATCACACATATAGATGAATAAAAACTCTAAGTAATTGTCCTTTATGAGGGCCTCGGTGGATGGATTTTTTTCATCACATATAAGTGTGCAACACACCTTATAACGAACTAAGCAATCTAATATATTTATGTGATTATTATTTAGAATTGGAGTTCATATGATTTTAATTGAAATTCTTCATCTGAGTTGAAAAATGGTTAAGTAATGAGTTTGGCATCAAAAATTGTCCATCAAGCACAATGTTGAAGTTGTTAGTGCCAAAATTGATGTACATATATGATCAATTTCATTAAATATATTATTCCCACTTAATCACAATATTTTGAGTCCTTGCAAGCAAGTCCTCAATTCCCATTTGATCAACTAGTTGATAAGATGGAAAAAGACATTTGGAAGAAAGACTAAAAAGTAAGGATAAAGTATGTGCTATGCTCATCAAGAGGGAAATTATTCCTATAAGGCTTCTAGTTTGAGTGATAGCTTGTAAATAGAGAGTAAGGAGCCGAAGTGGAAAGCATAATGGTAAAAAAAAAAAAAAAAAAAATAAAATCATGAAAACAAACAAAACATGTTTTGAAAATGTTTTGGATGAAAAGGGAGTCATTAGGATAATGATTGTAAAATATTGTGGAACAAAATTTAGTCCTATTAGAATAGAAAACAAAAAAACAAGAAAATAATATAACCTCATTACCACACTCCACTCAGCGGTTTAGGGTTAGTGAAGATATGTTTTCATTTTTAGGCGAAGGTAATAACTCCTCAAAAATACAATATGGTCTCGATTCTTGGGTACTAGACATTGGTGCTACCTAACACATGCATTTATGAAAGGAATTCTGTAAAGGGGTATCATGAAGAATGTTGTACTCCATTATACTTTTCAAGCATATGAAGTTTTTAACAAGAAGGAAAAATGATAATTTGAGTCAAGTCACAAGCTCTTCCAAATTTCATTCTAAATTTTTTCTATACCTTCGTCAATCGATGAAACGAAATCTTTTGTCCCTCGTGCTAGTCCCAAAACAAAGCTAATCTATTAATGTTGATGATGGATAAGTAAAAATCACAAGAATATGTGATAAGTTAACTTTGTAATGATTGTATTTGCTAAAACTTAGGGGTGCTCCTTCAATTTCAAAAAACTTTTCTCATCTCATTGAATAAGGAATGTCATCTTTTTTTGTGGCATGTTTGATTTGGGCATGCAAACTATGCCAACATTCACACAATTAAAAAGAATGGGGTTGAAGTATTTCCAACTCACCCCCCGCCCCTCTACGTCCACAAAAAAAAAAGTGAAGCTTGCATTCATACAAAATTCTCAAGGAACCATTTCAAACATCACAATGGAAATCGATGTAAACTTACAGCTAGTTCTATCTATTTTATTTTATTTTCCAATTCTCTCTATTGTTGGTTACATGTAATTCATCTTATTCATTTATCACTATAATAGGATGATATGGATATCCTTTGTGAAACAAAAATTAAAAACTTTCAAAACTTTTCAAATAGTTTGAACAACGATAAAAAATGGAGTGCTTGATCTTGTATTGGGACACTTAGGATTGATAATAGTGGTAAATTCACATTATGTTTAAATATTTTTTCCAATCAAATAAGACTAATCATCATCGATAGTCACTCACACTCCTAAAAAATAGATTAGCGGTGAGGATGAACAAAAGTATGACAAACATGGTTTGTACAATGTTGTATTTCAAATGGTTCAATCTACATTTCTAGGTAAAAGAAACTGATACATTAATATATCTCTGAAATGGGGCACCATCAACACCCATTTAAATGAATACTCTATATTAGTTTTTGTGTGCTCATCTCCCTTCAATATGACATTTTCATATTTTCATATCCATATATAATGCATTGATTTTAAAAGAGAAAATGAATAATATGGACAATAGGAATTGTAAATGCATTCTTTTAGGATATTGAGAATCAAAAAAATTATGTACCTATAGAACAAGATATTTCCCACAAAGGACACAACAAACATTGGAAAAAAATTGACTGCACTTCAATTTTTTTTTCCCAAATTTGATATTTAAACTACTACGAAAATCCCAAACATCAAAGAGGGGGATGTAATTAGATATCACCTAAATCTTCATTATCTCCTATAATTTACAATAAAAAACCTCTTGCAACATAAACTCAAAATTCATAAGAGGATGCACGTGTTTCTTACAGCTGGGGTTGTCAAAAAAAAATGAGGAGCTTCAAATAAGAAATTGAGGTACTAGTTAATCCGCAAGAGACATTCAAAAAGATGACAACTATGGACAGATGTTAGACCCAGTGCATTTTAAAAAAATGCAACACAAGAACACATAAATAAACCAAGAAAGAGTAAAATGCTTGAAGAGATTCGATAAAAAGAATAGAAACGTTTACCTTACAGGGAACACTCAGATGTAAACCAAGTTTTGACCATCCAGAAGAAGAAGTCAGTATTTCGTTTGAATTGAAACCAATCTTATTAAAACTAGTGGAAAATTTGATAAAAAGTGAGTATGATACCTCGTTCAAACTAGAACTTGGAAGTCGATTAATTCGCAAATCAATTGTAAACCAATCAATTACTAGTGTGTCATTTGAAAAAAGAAAAAAGAAAACGGTTCACTCCACACACACAAAGAAGGAATTTTACATAAAGGGAGAGATGGACCATAACGAGACCTTTGCACTTCTAAAAATATAGATTACTATTCACCTTTGTTGGCTTTGGTAGAAAAGAATGAATATAAATTTAATCAAATGGATGTACACACTACTTTTTTAAATAGTGGACATAACATAATCAATAGCACAAAAGTGTGCAAGATGGAGAATTCATTTTATGGGTAGAAACAAGCCCTAAAAACATGGTATGAAAAGCTCATTAAGAACCTAATGAACATAAATTTTTGGATTTTTATAGTTTGAAGTTGGAAGTCTATTTATGAAAATAGTTATTTTATGGTTGTATATGTATATGATCTACTCCTCACAAATATTAAAGCATAATTCATGAGAATATTTAAAATGACATATTTGGGATATCTTCATTGCTATTTGGGTATTCAAGTGATTCAAAAATTAAAGTACATTTTCCTTAAACAATAGAATTTTTTGCTGAAATTATGAGAAAATTTGGATGGACAGACTATAAACCATTTAACATAATCATGGAACAACATTTGAAGCTAATATCAAATGATACTTTAGAGCTTGTCGATGCAATGAAGTACAAATATGATGCATGAGCATAACTTTTGGAGACCACAACTTTTGGTTTGATCGTTAGATCATCTTGAAATATTACAGGGATTTAGATTGTGATGCATACATCATCTTGCTATCCAACCATGGCTGGATGAATGCCATTTGGGCATTTTTCAGGGCCAACTTCTTTCATCTAGTGATATAAAATTGGATTGATCCCATTTTTCTAGTATTCTCTAAAACTTCAAGTTTTGTATGTTTTGTTCCACTTAAAGGGATAAGCCAATATTTTGTAGAAGTCTTCATTTATGGATGTATTGCATGTAGGAAAGTTTGGGGCCCATATGAGGTGTTTTGGTTTTATGGTGTTTTTTTGTGTTTTAGGGATTTTTAGAGTTGGTGGGAAATAAAAAATGGATTGTAATGTTGGGAATAGGTAGTGTGGGTTCAAGAATGAGAATGAAGTTGTTTTGAAGTTTTTGAGTTTTGGAAAATTGTGTGGGTGTTTTGGAGGCACTTCAACCTCTTATAGTTGGATCTACATCAAAATAACTCATTAGAAATTTGATCTATGTAACCTCAACTAGACCGAACTTTCTTTTTCCATTAGATTTATTTCTATATTTTTGCAACAACCTATAGAAAGTAATTGGGTTACAAAAACGAGAGTTCTTTGATATCTAAATAGCACACAAAATTTTGGGCTCAAATACTCTAGGGGAATGAACTTCAAATTAGTCAAATATTTATATTCGTACTATGAGGAAATTTTTATGGACAATAATCTCCGTGGTTTCTTGATGAATGTAGGAACAAAATTCATCTCTTGGAATTTAAATAACTAGTGAGTGTCATCAATTCCTTCATAAGAATTAGAAAACATGGAAGCGTTCAAAGGCAGCCATGTAAATAATATAGCTCTAAATGATACTTGAAAACTACAGGACATAAAACAAGTGTTTCCCAAATCACTTGAATGGTTGATGACACTTTAAAAATCCAAACAACCAATAATCCAATATTTAATGACCAAACCAAACATATAAACACCAAATATAATTTGATATGAAAAAATGTGAAAGATGATAGTGTTGAATTTATACAATGTCATCTTGTAGAGAAACAAATGTATATCCCGAAAAGGAAATTGGAAGATAAAATTTGAAAAGTTTAGAAGTATGCTTAATATCACAATAACCCCTAAAAATTAAGAGGGATGTAATATTATTGTATATAATCCTAGGAGTATTCATTTGTCTTTTAGTATAATCTCTAAAGTCATATGAAAATAAATGAATAACACTTCAAAAAAACAAACAACCAAGAATCCAATATTTTATGACCAAACCAACAATATAAACACCAAATATAATTTGATTCAACAAAATGTGAAAGATGATAGTGTTGAATTTAAGCACTTTCCTCTTACAGAAAAACCAATGGATATCTTGACAAAGGAAATCCAAAGAGAAAAAAATTGAAAAGTTTAGAGGTATGCTCAATCTCATAATCACACCTACAAATTAAGAGGGATGTATATTATGAAAATGGAATAAGTAGTCATCTTAGAGAAGAACTGAACTATCATTTCTCAATGTAATAATTATGTAATTGCATCTCATTGTACAATTAATGAATACATTTTTAGCTTGAACAAAATTAGTTTTTGAATTTACAATCCACTCTTGACTTGATATATGTTATTACCACATCTATGACCCTCTAACATGTGTATTATTTCCACACACATGACCCTATTTCATTTTATAAATCTTATGTACCTACAATAATTTAATCTATAACATAATAGTAATGAAAACAAGGTTTGGGGGCATGCATTATGGATTAGGTTCCTAGTTTCCACTAACCATGCAAAAATTACAACATGTGAATTCAAACAAATGAATCGCTTGGGAATATTGGAATATTAGAATGTATCTTTTTTGTATTAACAATGTTATTAATGTAGGTGTGTAATTGATAGTTATGATCCAAAGAAGAGGACTTGAGGGATAAATTATTAGCTCGGGATTTCCAGGGGAGTTAGAGATGGAGATTCATTTTTGATGTAAAAACATCTCTATATTTTGACCAAATTAGTTATATCTCCTAGTAGTTTCTAGGATATATTTTGGGGTATTGAACTTCTAGAAATGTGTTTGACAACACACCCATAATTCCACAAATGAAATCATGAAACCCCTTGACCTTTCTCAAAGAATTTCAAAATTTTGCACCCAAGTTTTGTTTCACCTTGCGCACGTAATCTCCATCCAAAATCACTCTACATGTCTTAGCCATATTTTCCAAGGTTACCATTATACCTTCTATATTTCACAATCTTTGCAAATATGATTGACTTTTATTGTGCAAAGTACCCCTCATACTATTACACAATCATTTTGTGCACTCATTTAAACCATGTGAAAAGTTCTTCCACATGCGCCATTTGTGCATAATCAACTTTGACAGCCTCATGCATTTCCACAATACCCATGTATAGTTTGAAGCATTATGCGGCCTCCTTCATGTTTGACTAATATTCCATGTGATATCATCATGGAGTTTCATCAAGAGTCATGTAAACCAATTATTGTTATGTGACACATCCACTTGATTAAGACTGTGCAAAACCATATTTGAGCTCTTGCGCTTTATGATGCTTAACATAACCAGATTCCCTGCCACATCGCACAAGTATTTTAACCCTCACATAGTCAAAAAAATTCCATTGAGAAATCACTTGACTACATCCCAAACTAAACACTTGGATCCCACAACCATCACAATGTCTTAAACAGTGCACACCATTACAGAGATGCAAACCATTGCGCATACCCTTTAAACTGTTAACATGATAAAGAGTTTCATGTGCAAGTTGCACGCATCTTGTAAGTATTCCTACCTCTACTTGATATATTTCATGCAATACTAATTGTTCCCTTTTTATTATATGTATTCAGGGAGACTTCTAGAACCACACCGAGGATAGATATGCACACAATTAAACATGCAAAGTATAATTTCATAAAGCCTATTGTGCACACAGTTTAAGGAATGCTCTGTAAAAAATCCATCATTGCATAAATTTGTTCATGTGTATAAGAATAAATCCTAAGCATACATTATATAAATTGCAAACTTAAGCACTCCCACCATTATGAAAAGTAAACCAAAGATGCACAAAATGTCAAGTTTATCAGGAGATAAAATAAGATTTCCCATAATAGTTATTTATGTAACTAGTCTATTTTCCAGAATATTCATCTTAATACATGAACATGCCACGTCATATATGGGCAACCATTGGAAATGAAGAATTTGAATTAAGCAACAATGCATGCCATACTTAATTGGAATATGGAAATCTGATTAGATTATATCTAAGATTATTCTTAGGCCTTAGTGGCATTTAATGAAGATATTCATTCTTGTAGAGGATGTTATGGCATGGCGAGAACTTTTATATGACCAACTTGGAATTAAAATTGATCATACAGTGCATCTACTATATAGTTAATATTTTCAAATATGGACTATGAAAAATCCTACTGCCATGTTTGTAAACATTGTTCACGGCATGGGTTTTGCTATAAATACCCACTGAACTCCGTGAAAAGGTCCCAAAAATTGGAACAAAATTTCTTATGAGAGATTTTATGTATTTTACTAGTCTCACTTTGCTTTCCTAATTCTTAGCCTAAGTATGTTTTGCTTTAGTTTGAATGAAAGTTAGAGGATCAATTCTTGTTAATTGAATCTAATATTTTCTATTTTGGTGACTATAAAATTATAGCACACATCATGCACCTCCAATGTAATTGCGCTCAACTCTTGGTGTTCAAATTATTTCCTTAAAACTATTGCACATGTTTGTGTCTTGATCGAGTGCATAATGGTATGAGTGTGGGCATAGTTTTTATGCATCTAAATTATCAATCAAGTTGATGAAAACTTCATAGATTTTCTTCTTATTTATTTTTCTACGCTAACCTACTCTCTTTTGCACTTTTTAAATAACTTCATTTGTAATAGGACTAGAACTTGTAATATGCATACAAGACACATTCTTTAGGTTACAAGTGATACTTATAGTTAAATACTTGTTTTAATGGATTATACACAAGTATTAGGTTATGAATAAATTTTAACCGATTTTATTTTCTTGTAACATACTTTACATAAACTTTCTTGTGATTTATTCACAAGCTACTAGCTTCCTTTGGATAGGAAAAAACCAAAAATGTCGTCATAAAATGAAATAACCGACAATCCACCTTAAATATGTTCCTATATATATATATATATATATATATATATATATATATATATATATATATGTATATATATATATATATATATATATGTATATATATATATATATATATATGTATATATATATATATATATATATGTATATATATATATGTATATATATGTATATATATATATATATATATGACCACCAATACACAGTGTAATCTGAACCTTAGGAAGATCTGATTGCACACATTCCATTGCACAATTTCTTTCCTACATGTGTTATCCTTTCAAGAGAGGTAGTGCCTCACGTGTTTGCGTGAAGCTCTATCTAGGTTACTTGTGCTTTTGTGTGCCCCTATTTCCTTTCCAACATCGACATATTTGGTGCGAGGAGGATAGAGGTGCGAAACTCATGAAGATCGGCATTTATTGGTGCTATAAGGAGGGTTGTTTCCATACCATTTTCCTTTACCCTATAAACTAGGATAATTATCACCATATCAAAGTTTGTTGAGGGGGAATTATATTTTAATCCTTCTAACCCATGAGAAGTGAAAAAATAAAGAAATATCAATCCACAGGGAAAATCATTCTTTAATTAGTTCACACTACTCTATACTACCATTTGTCAATCCCTTCATCATTCTATAAGTCCCAATCATGCTGACATGCATTCAAAATATCAATGACCCTCTTGTCATCCTCATAGGATACCATGGTTTTTTTGAACATCCCGAGAGGACTTATGCAAAATATGTGCACGGTGGATCCCAGAACATTGAAGAACACATATGTGCCTCAAAGGCCATCCTCACAAGGGAAAATATCCAACATGAGGATTTCATTTGCGAGTGTTTTATTGTACGCTAGAAGAGCCATATTACAAGTGGTACCTTAGACTTCCACATGGATCCATTACCCCATGGAACAAGATTGAGACTTCCATTAATAACCAATTTTCTATTCCTATTAATCTAATCATTCTATACAATCATTTTTAGTTGCACACTTAACACCCCATGAATCTATGAGCCATTTCAATGAAATATTTCATAACTTGCACATGCAAATGAATTATCCTAACAATCAAACAGAAGGTGCAACCATCCAACTTAACTCTAAGTGCTTGAAACCTTCACATCCATGATTTGTTTCCATGCACATACTATCTTGACCACTCTGGACCTCTCATATAGAGAAGTTCTTAATATTGAACATGAAATGAGGCCTCAAGGTTTGGGTTGTGCTTTATCTTTTCTTTCCTAAGGGAATCTTGGTGTTCAAAATCAAACACAACTTATAAGTCATACACTTATGCATAACCATCCATTTCTCAATCAGATCCCAAGACATGTAGATGCCAACATATGATCAATTTCCTACTTCTTTGGCATATATTCCTTCTCACATGAGCCTTTTATATAGCAAATTTATGTTGTAGTCGAATAATTAGCATTTGGAATTTCTTGCACCCGATCATTATGCCACAATTGTCATCAACCAAATAAATCACACCCTTAAAAATATTCAATGGAAAACTTCACACATTATCATCATGTTGTGTGATAATTTATGAACCAAACCTCTTCTTTTCGCAACCACACATTTGATCTCCAACGCAAAAATGGGAGCTTCTACCAAACAAATAAAAATTGTGAAATTGCATTATAAAGTTATAGAGGCAAGGTAAGAAATTAAATAAGAGACAAACATCAACTAGATACCCCACCAAATAATTTAAATTCCAACACAATAAATGGTAAAACATACTATACCAAACAATGGGGCGTGCCTAGTCCTTTAGAAAAAGTACACAAAGTGCTAGTAGTTATGACCATACATTTAACTCACAACTTGGTATATTTGGCCTTGTAATCTTGGTACAAAATTCACAAAGAAACAAACCACTTTGAGGTGGATTGCCCAAAATTATGCGTAGCCTCTAGAATTTACCAAAAGGAAACTGAAAAACTTGAGATAGTTCCCACTTCAAGATAGTGTGCAAAAATGATAACCACCTTATGAATTCTCTATTCTTGAAAACCTACGAGTTTCTAAGGAGAGAGACAATGAACCTAAGGATAACTTAGAGGAAGGTCATGCTTACTAGCAATAACAAATAGGAAAAAATGATCTCCTCTACGGTAAAAATTACAAACCTTTAACTACCTCTACTCCTCCCAAATATTCTCAAGTGCCTCATGATGTTTAAGTATCCAATAATAATCCACTTCCTAAAGGAACAAATAATGTGTGCCTCACAAAATATAACCCAAGTGATTCACGACATGTTGAACAAATCCTTATCTTGTATAACATTATTGATGAATTATGCAAATTCAAGATAATATTTCCATGTATGATCTTTTCGAATGGACAATCAAAGAGACACCTTGCTCAAAGCCATGTATACTCCATATAAGGAACCCGCAAGTAAAGAGACTAATAAGCATGTAATTACATATAAAGAAAAATTTGAGTCTCCTCCTTTCTTACTAAGAGCTTAGGATTTTTGGTAAGAACTTACACAACTAGTTGGTTGATTCAGAGCTTCGGAAATGGCATGACATCTTACATTTCTCGACAGGTTGGATTTATATCCTATAAACTCTAGCTAAAAATTGGTGTAGCTTGAAAAAATATATTTTAATTTGGTTAGATAACTCTCACACATCCATATGTAATTCACCACTTATCCAAGGGTCCAAAAATTTATTGATATTCAAGTTTTTGACATTATTGAGGAATTTGGCATGCTCATGTGTAGAGATTGTTTGCACACTCTCAATGGTTACATGGCAATAGAATTTTCACATGTGTGGTTGCCATGGTATGTCATTAGAAATCATATAAGGGATGACCAAGATCCTCACGTGAAATTAATTATCACATAATACAACAATGTTAGTGAGGTTATTCATTGAGTGATAGGTTGGGGTCTATGCTATGGAGAAAAAGGCACCACAAACATCATAAGTTTTATTTTTACGATGTACAGGACCCTTGCTTACAATCTAGTTTTATTTAATAAAAAACTAAGGGATTGGATGACCAATGCACAAAAGAGTCCAAGATAATGTTGTGTGTTTATAATTACAAAGCATTGAACTCATAGAGAAAGAACGCAGTAAGTAACTCGAAGGGTAGGGTCTTGAAGATGAAAAAATGGTGCAATAAGTATATAGAAATATAGAAAAGGTATTGCAAACAATAAAAATGATCATTCGGTCAATGGGAACTAACAAACTTAGATTGGATTGCCTTTCCCATTTGGTTTTGTCTGCATTTAAAATAACATGATGAGTGCCACAATAAAAATATCCTATCTATCTACCAACAAGTGATGTAGAGAGTGTTAAGTGAAGAATCCTATTACCCAATTGGAGCCCACGCAATTGAGGAAAAAACATCCTTCACCTTGTTATATAAGGCATTGTAAAACACCCCAAATCAAATCAAATATTTGAAGTCTTGCATTGTGTAGCTATCACGGAAGAATGACCGTGCCTTATCCTAAGACACAAGATCCAAAATTGGAAGAACACATTTGGACTATACACGTTATGGGTCCAAAGAGAGACAAGGATCTAGTGTAGGTGTTGAGATAATAAAACCTATAGGAAAAGGTATTGTGCAACATCCATAATTTAATTCCCATGTACTAATAATGCCACACAATATGAAACACGTATACATGGCTTGTAGTTTTATTTAAAAAATTCATCAAGTGCTTGAGGGAATTTTGAGATTCATAATTGATAACCAAACAACTAATAATGCATTAAACCTACCACGAAAAGCACCTATCTATATTTCAAGGATTTTTATGGAACCTCATTAAAGAATTTGATAATTTTGGCATGCACTAACATGTGTATCCAACACATTGAATTCAATAAAGAGTTTAAAGCTAAAACACTTCTCTATCAAATTGGCCTCCTATCCATCAATCCATGACAACATTGAACATTTTCAAGTATATAAGGATGACAAACATATACTTTGGAGTTCCTTTCCAACTTTGAGGAATTTGAAGCGAAAAACATTGATGAAGTCAATAGGGATGAACTTAAAGACAAACAACATGAGCACTAACATCATAACCTTAGAGAGGCTACTTAATATGTATCACCGTAAAAGAAATGCAGAGAATTCTTCTCATCTCATAAGCATACAATACCGGTCTTACAACTTGGGAGATAGGGAAAATTTTCGTGGCGAATATTTGTTAATTCATGAATATTCTAGTTTTCAAAATTTGAAATGGTGAATTTTTCGGGTAGGAATAAGGACCGAGTCACCAAATGTTTTTGGTACTAGTTAATTTTAGGGTTGGTCCGCCAAGGTGTTTACACCAATAGCTGACTATTATCATTCAAATTTCCCATAGTGAAATATTAAAATATGTCAAATTCGCCTCACATATGTATACTATTTAAGTATTTATAATTCATTATTCATAGTTCCAAACATCCAACTTCCCCTTCCATAAAATTATGATTATCAAATATTCCTCGCAATTCCTTTCTTCTTTAAATATTGTCATCGACCCAATGAGTGGTCACTAGATATTTCCTTTCTTCTTTCAAGGTACTTTAATTTGTTTTGTAGCATTTTAAGTGCGTAAAGTTTGTACCAATGGTTGCATACCCCATGCTTTACCGGTTAGTTACATACTCCATGCTATTAGTCGATAGAATACACAATGCTACCAGCCGGTAACATACAATATACAACTTGACGATAGCATACGGTATGCTACCGACCGGTAGTATCTTTGTATCCTACGGTAGTATATTATATCTTGCCGGAAGGTTACATATTATATGCTTATTGGCCGGTAGTATACTATATACTACCTAAGGTTGCATATTGTCTCAGTCTATGAATTCTATCGGTCAGTAGCATGCAAAGTATGCTACCATCGGAACATGGAGTATGCTATTGGTCAAGAGTAGCACTACATGTTACCGGTCGATAACATACTCTTGCATGTTGCTGGTCGGTAGATGCCGAATGCTACTAGCCAAGAAAGATGATGTATGTTATAGAGCGATAACATAATGTTCATTTTGAATTTGGTTACGTTTACAAATTTTAAAATATTGTTTAGATTTTGATTAAACTGATCTATTTTAAAATTTCTCATGGATAGGTACAATGGATTCTCTGAACAATCAACAAAAGGCAGATAAACTAAAAAGAAAAAGTAGCATATTAATTTTTTCAAACCAAAAAAATGAAGACCCAACATGCATCCACTAGAAACATTAACATGGGTACTGGTAAGTTGTAACAAATTATCATAACCTTTTCCCTCTTTTTCGTCAATTCAGTTTAATTTTTTAATATCTTTGTAACAATCAAAACATTTTTCGTTTTTGAATACAGAAACCCCTACTGTTAATTGTATTCAACATGAAACAATAAACCAAAACATAAACCCTAAAGAAACAATTATTTCATTAGATGAAGATATAATTGACCCAGACATATTAGAGCTAGAAGAATGTTCCAAATGCCAAATGCCTTAAATATATGAATGTTCAAATGAAAAGGATCCAAAAAGAAGATGATATTGACAGGACCCTTCAGAAAAATAAATATGTGAGAAATAAGAAAACATCCTGGACAATTGGAAGGTCTTTTCAGGTAGATCAGGGAAAAAAAAATACCCATTCATTGAACTTGTAGAACCCGATAATGGTAGTGATGTAATACCCTCGCCTTGGTTTTTATCCTTGCTTGCTTCTAAAATTGAAGTTGCAAACGTTGATAAATGATTATACGAGACCTAAATAATCTAAGTGCCTAATGTTATCTACATTACTCTAACCTAAGTTAAGGTGATTATATTTATTGTGATGATTAATTCTTAGAAGGGTAATGAAGGACTAACCTAAGTCTTTGATAATAATTAATCCTAAGCTATATCGGAAATTTCCTAAGGTCCTAAGCTATGGTTTATAAACTAATACTAAGGGAACCTAACCTAAGGGCATCAAACTAACCTAAGGGAAATGAGGATTGGCTTGGATGGAAAGTGGTGAATGGTGGTGGCACCATTCCAAATGCATTAGGAAATATTTAAATGTTTCATTAAATGACATGTTGCTACCAATTTTGGCCAAAGCATGAAGGTGATGGAAAGTGTTGAGTTGTCAACTCGATAAATTCGGTTGAATGAAACTTTATCAATTGATAGTTGTAACAAAAAGAGATGGCATGGCGAGATTTTCGAGGGGGACTGGAAGTCCTGTTGGCATTAATGAGCCTCAACTTGAGAAAAAAATGCCTGGGAATAATAAGATGGGTTTGAAGAAAAAGGAACATTTTGGTTTCATTGTGCATTCAGATTTTTCAAGCTTCTTGCTCTACATGTGGTATTTTCATTTTTCAAACTTTCAGTTTGATTCTGTTGCAAATTAAAAATCACCATTGCATGGCGGAAATAATGGCAAAAATTGGTTGTGGAAACTATAAGAAGAAAGTGGGGGAAGTTACAGAGGCTTTGTTTGGCATTTTTCATTGGAAATATTTCAGTGGAAGCTTTGCTTGAAGGTTTGAAGTAAGGAAGAGAATCCAGGAGCACTACCAAGCATGATAGGCTCTATCTCTTTAATATTCTTGCTTTTATTTAAATGTTTTCATAAAAATAACGTTGCTCTTCATGAAAATGTCTCTGAGAATGGTTTTCTTGTGTGTTGTTTGCTTCTTCTTTCTTCTGTGAGTTTTGTAAAGGTTATGGTTTCAAATGGATAGAAATGACTATGTGGGATGAATTTTGTTAAAATTGATTATGAGTTTTGAATATGGTTAGAAAAGAAAATGTATTTGCAATATTTGAAACTGTTTTACGATTTTTTAAGGGGATGTTGTGTTTCGATGACAATATCTTCTTTTATTTGTACCACTTTGTTGGCGTTTAAAAATTTTACGGGGTTCTATTGGAATTCTTTTGGATTTTGGTAACTTCCAGGTTGTCGTGAAACCGGCTTGTTGATAAACATTATTTGATCAATTTTTATAAACATGTATTGGGATTCTTGTTTTGGTTTGATGGTCATTCATTTTGGCTTAAAAATTATAACTTATCTTTTGATCTTTTTGTTGTTTTTATGAAGTCAAGCTTTGACCCATATTGGGTATCTTTAATTGTGGTATTCGAGCACTACATGTGCATAATAGAAATGATGGATGGATAGAGTTTTCTATCTTTTCCTTTTAAGTTACGTTTTGTTGATTATTTACCCTTCTCGAGTTGATTTGTGTTGGAAACAAGGAATGGTGGATTTCTTGTCTCTCTCTTTTGATGGTTATGTTTTTCTTTGCAAGGATCACCCTTCTCGGTTCGGCTTAAGTTTTTGAACTCTGTTGATTTTGAAGGAACTAGGTCATTGTATTATACTTCGAAATGGGTTTTCATCTTCTTTGAAAAACGTTCTCTTGAATATCTGTTACTCTTTGAGTGTCATGAGAGGGATATCAAGGCTTTATATATGCTCTTGTTCAACCTTGCAGATTCTTATGATTGGGGTCATCAGTGTTTATAAGAGACATATTACTTGGTGACTGTAGCATGATTATTTGAATGTGTAATCCCCAGTGACGTCTCATTAGAGACTGAGATTGTATCTTTGGTTGGTTTGAAGTGTTTATGTGGTAACTATTTCTCTTATTGAGAATTTGTTATGAGTGTGAATGGAAGTTGTGAGTTACTTTGATTATTGTTAAAGGAAATTTTTTTCCTTAAAACTTGGATCCTGATCTTTATCAAGTGAAGGATGTACTTTCTAATTTTGTTCATTAGAAATGTTTTGTTTTCATTATCCTATAACTTGTATGTGGGATTTGTTTGTGCATTCAATGTTAGCTTGATCATTTGAAATGTATGGTCCATTTCGACCATTCAATGTTAGCTTGATCATTTGAAATGTATGGTCCATTTCGACCATCTCTGTTGACTTGGTTAAATAGAAACCTATAGATCAAATGAGATTTAGATCTCGATTCGTTGTTTCGATAGATCCTTCAAGAATTCTATATCTTTGTGTTTGATTTGTCTTGTCAATGCTAGATTAAACCTCCTGTAGGAATGTATAGTGAGTAAATTTGGTTCCTGTCAAAGTTTCTTTTTTTGGTTTGCATTATTTTATGGATAATAACAGGGATTTGGTTAGAAGAATTATAGGTGACAAAATTCTATTCTTGACAAGTAGTTTGTGTTTTTATATCGATTCTGTTAGATTATTGATAGGAAATTGATGGTAATATAGTGGAACTTATGGCTTGTTAAATGAATTGATATTAATGAAGACTGATTAAGAATTTTTATTAATTCTCTTCTTTAATAGGTGGTTTCAGTTTTAAATTTTATCATGTTTGAATGAATATCATGATTGTAAAATAATTGGAATTAAAATTGTTGGATTACTTAACTTCTTTTTGGGCAATTGGTACCTAAAGAAAGTTAGTGACTTCTTCTCCATTTCGACATTATGGATTTTTGGGCAGTCTTTTTAATTTATCTTATTTTGAGTACTTGGAACATTTTCATAAATAATAAGGTGTTTCATTTTACGAAACTACTAGATAAAATAATATTGTTTTAACGTTATAGTGCTTATCATGCTCAGTTCTTGTGAACTGACTCATGCTAACAATTTTGCAGATGGAATTCATGAAAAGTGAAAGGAGAAAGACTTATAAAAAGTTGAATTTGTTTTATTAACGAATTCATTTTCTTCATTCAAATGATTTATGTATTGAAATGCTCTTGAAAATAACTTGTTGGAAAAACTATGAGGATGTATCAAATTAGTTTTGTCTTTTGCTAAGAAATGTTTTCTTATAAACTTATGGAATATTTATTAATCTTGGAGTGAAGTGAACTCTCTTTTGATAAATGAATTGTTGTGTAATGGTTGGTGATTACTGATTTATTCAAGGGTCATATATGACTTAGATTTGATTAATATTCTTAAATATTAACATGCATGATTATATTTGATTAATATTCTTAAATATTAACATGCATGGCTTAATAAAATCTAAAGTATAGAATGATACTTGGGATAAGGAACTATATATATTTCCAAATCATTTAATTTTGGGGTAATGGTATAACTATGATGATTATGATTTATAGATCCTTATTCGGAAAAGGGAATAAGGATAGTTTCTATATAGTTGAAAGTGACATTCTTGTTATATATATAAACCTTATGTTTTCAGATTTCATTAATAGGACAATAGTCCTTAATTAGGAAGAAGAGGATACTTCCTTTTATCATTAAATCATAACTAAGTATGTTATCCTTTTTATGTGATAAAGTATAATCATTATTGATGATTGGTTGTATGCTCTTCTATATGAAAACAATAAATGGAAATTAGAAAGCTTAAAATAATTAGTAAGATGGATTTAAATATTATGATATCACTAAGTCTAATTAACAAGCTTTCAATCAAGATTGTTTACATTGTTAAACTATAGTAAAGAAACTTAATGATCTTACTTACTTGATATTGAAATAAGATTTATCGATAAATGGAAATAATGGTTTAAGATTAAAAAGTTCATATGCATGAATGCAGATTTTATCTACATACCTTCAACTGGTGTAAAAGTACATTTCAAATCCTTTCTTTGGATCAATTGTACTTAGTGGACCCTTAGGTGTAATGTTTATTGATAATTAAACAAGATAATAAATTGAAGGTTAATAATCTAATGTTTCTTAAGTATGTGAGTTTTTTGAAAGAAATTAGTAGGTTGTTGTACCATAGGGGTTGCCGTGAGTACCCTCTTAATAATAGGAGTCAATTACGAGGATATCTTTGTGATGTAGCCATATATGCTACAACACCCCACTTAGTTCAATTAACTCAATTGACATAAGTAGAAATTCGATTCATGGACTAGTATAGTGGTCAACTCATTTTTACGTAGGGTAACTAAACACACCCAATCGATGAAATTTGATTGAGTATGTCTATTTATCCTTAGTCACCATGAGAGTAGACTGTAATAGTAATGTATGTGAGCTGCCACTATTTACTGTGAAACTTTGACTCGGGTTTGGTTGATGTAAGTCAAGGAAGACCAATCTAGATAACAATTCGAGTGGGGTGAAAGACATATTCCTTTTGTGAGTATGTCGTCTTAGAATATAAACATGGTAAACATGTTTAAAACTTTGGCCAAAGTATCGCAAATTGTTGGTTACATTGTCTTATGTCATATATTCTAAGATTGCAGGATTTCGGATCAATATTAGTAACAAATATTCGATAGGTTTCTTAGATAGAAAACTTGAGCGACTGTAAAGGGTAAAAGAACCAAAGTATACATTGTATACACATGAACAAGTTAAACATGAGAGGTCAGTTTAATACCGAGTCATGAAATGAGAGATCGGTGTTACACCGAGTCATTATAGTTGCATATGGTTTTTTTTATGTGATGGATTGGAAAAGGAATGCGTATCTGAAGTATATGAATTTAGAACATAGAACATTATGTAAAACAAATCCTTTGTTTCTAAGTCATAAAAAAGTGGATGTTACAAGTGATACTCCCAAATAATGTAGATGAACTATTTGTGGTTGAAAATTGGGTAAAGAACATAGAATTCAACTTAAATTGGACACTATTGAGAAACATTGCAACAAAGTATATTACATACGATCACTTTGAAAATTATGGAAAAATAACAAAGACTCATAGTTGGAAAACTGCAAAAAAGTGCATGCATGTAAGATATAAGGAGGAGTATGAAAATAAGATGAAATGCTCTTAAAAACTTTAGGAGAAAGGAGGAACCATTAATGCAAATTTTAAAAAAGCTGCAAATGAAAATTTGAAGGCAAAAACTACCCAATTTTCAACCATATTCTTTATTATTAAAATGGGAAGACCAATTTCAGATTTTTTAGAATATAAGAAAATTTTCAAGTTCAATGGGTTTCCAAACCTTCCACATTCACATTGGTCAGAGAGCAGTGCTTGGGAGATGGCGAGATGTCTTGCAATGATTGAACAAGAAGATTTGAAAGAAAATGTCAAGAATGCAAGTTTCATCTCCCTTTCCATTGATGAGGTTACAACTGTTGACAACACTTCTTGGTTTGTATGCATGTATATAATTTCTAGAACCACATAAGGACACCTCATCTACTATTTGTTCATAAAATGCAAGAAAATTGCAATGTTGAAAATCTTTTCAAATTGGTTATATCTAATTTGAAGGATATAACATGAATGGATAATTATTCTATAGCTACAAAGCTTATTTGTGTTGGTGCTGATGGTGCATCAGTGATGTAGGGTCATAAAACAAGTCTATGTGTGTGTCTCTAAACATCTGTTTCTCCTTACATAATTCCTATTTATTGTATAGTTTACAGGATGAATCTTGCATACATGACAAGTAAGCACATTTGAATGTGTTGAAAAAGTTAAAGAGCTTATCCATGAACTACATGCCTATATGTCAAGAAATCCAAAAAATATTTCTAGAGTTTCAGAATTTTTCATTTGGGGTCATAGATGGTAAGAAACTTCTTAAATATGTTGATACAAGATGGATTTCTATGTATGATCCTGCACATAGAGTTTTTGAGGAATATCCATCATTAACTGGTTTCATGTTTAAGAACCATAGGCAAGTTGACAAGGAAAAATATTTTCTTTACCGCTTAATAGACTTGGAAACATTGTTTACACTTTATGGGATTCTTCCAATGTTACATGAAATGAATTGCTTAACAAAGCTTGCTCAAGAAAGATCCATCTATATAGCGAAATTCATTAGGTTCAGGAAAAGGGTGTCAAACTCTAGATATGTTATATAACTCTGATGAATGCTTTCAAGGACATGTATTCAGTAACTGAAAACTCTAAAAATTTAAAGGATCCTAACAACTACTTCATATTCAATATATGTGGTCATCTTTGTATCTTTGTTAATGGGAAAGAGATTCAAATGCACACATTCAAAAAATGAGTGGATATTGTTGGATCGAGCTTGAAGAAGTGCATGTTACACGTAATTTATATGAATATCTTATATCTAAAACAAGAAAAAAATTGCAGAAAATTTCACAATGCTTATCTAGAGAGATCATTTAAAAAAGGTGAGATTCTTGAGGCCATGGGAGTGGTCAATCCTAACTTTTGGAATCCTATAGGAGGTAGAGCTATAGCTGATTCATTTAAAAGACACATGGGTACTATCATTAAGAATTTTGGACAATCAATTGAATGTAATGGATTTCATATTAATGGTGTTCTTCAAAAGGAATCACTTGCATTGCAATCAACTGATTTCGGCCAAGTAATGAGTTGAATTACTGAGTGAG